>JABUQX010002097.1:30000-32500 GCA_015478945.1 Trachelipus rathkii | reverse complement strand
ATATATATATATATATATATATATATATATATATATATATATATATATAACTATATATATATATATATATAGGCCAGCGTTTAGATTGTCCGTCATATGTATCTTAAAAACTATTAATGCTACAGTAAAACGGAATACATTGCTGGAATGCTGGTCCAATTTTAGTGCTGGAAATGTAAAAAAAAAAAAAAAAATAATAAAAAAATATATATATATATATATCTCAAAAACTACAATAGCTACAGCGAAAAGGAATACATTTTTGGAATCCTGGTAAAATTTCACATAAAATGTAAAAAAAATAATAATAATAAAAAAAATTATTGTTAATAATTATAGTAATATGATTAGAAGGCCTATTTAGAGACCTTTTATTGGTTTCTCGTTAAAATAAATAGACTTTCTATTAAATTTTGCTTTTTTTTTTTTTACTAAAGCATGGGGATGTTATAAGATACATATGACGGACAATCTAAACGCTGACCATATATATATATATATATATATAAGATAAATAAAATTCTGGCAACTTGTCTGAACCATGTTCGTGTATTATTTTTTATTTTATTTTTTTTAGTCATAATATGTAATAATAATAATAATAATAATATATGTATATATAATAATATAATAATAATATGTATAATAATAATAATAATAATAATATAATAATAATAATAATAATATAATAATATAATAATATATATATATATATAATATAATAATATATAATATATATATATATAATAATATAATATATATATATATATGTAGTAGTATAAGTTCTAGGAAAAATATGTGGAATAGTAATAATATGTAATAATATATATAATATATATATATAATAATAATAATAATATATATATAATAATAATAATATATAATAATAATAATATATAATATAATATAATATCTATATATGTAATATATAATATAATATTAATAATAATAATAATAATGTATGTAATATATAATAACCAATATATATATATATATATATATATATATATATATATATATATATATATATATATATATATATATATATATATATGTATTTGTGTTTATACTTATATATATATATATATATATATATATATATATATATATATATATATATATATATATATATATATATATATAACAAATATATATATAATATATATATATATATATATATATATATATATAAATTTATCTGTATTAGTGTTTCCCGACGTGTCACGCGTCTGAAATCGTGTGAGGAGGGCTTATCCTCTTTGAAATATGGCTTAATTAAGACGTCATCGCCAGGTATGGCGCCGTCATAAAATCTGACGATTTTCTTATCCCCGATTTATGTCAAACAACCTTCATACTTGCTTGTTTACAAATATTAGAGCTTAAAATCATAAACCAAAGGCTTATATGAGAATTTTAATAATAATGATTATAATTATTATATTAAATATAAAAATAATAATATTAAAGTGCTTCTTTAAAAATCTATGTAAAATCGTACGCCTAGCACTTATCATAATTCCATTGATACTGAACGGTGATTGGTCATTGAGTTGACTAATAATTTTGGAAAGTACGAAATACACTTTAAAGAATTTGGGGGGGGGGAGGGAAAAATAAGCCAGAATTTCCAGAATTTGACAAATCTTTGGAAAAACTATGATAACGCAACTAATAATTAAATTTTTATTTTTTTAACGGAAAAATAAAGATCCAGACAAATGGATGAAAGATTGTAATATTTAATAATCGATATATCTTGTTAATTATTGCCAAGTTTATCACATCTGTTTTGCTTTAATAGTGGCACAACTTAAAAGGCATAAATTTCAGAGGATAGGCTTTTTAATGCTTGTATTTTTGAAAATGATAAATGCGAAACTTATTAATTATCATATATTATATAATTATTAATATGGCCTGCATTTAGCATTTTCAAAAATATAAATAATAAAAAATCTGTCCTAAAATTTATGCTTTTTGAGTTGTGCTACTGTCAAAGAAAAGTTTTATTATCACCTTTATTAATTACATATTAGACTAGAATTGCAATTATTTAAAAACCAGGTCTCATTTTATTACTCTATATTTGTAACTTTTCTCCGCTGTGTCTTAGGCATTACTATTCAGTCTCGAGGCTCGGCCTCACTGAGTCACTGACTATAAAATTCCGCTATTATATCGTTTGGACTGGCTTTCCATTTCGACCAATCAAGCACTCATTTTTAGGCTGAAAATTTGCAGTTGGCTTTGTTCACATAAAAGTCCACGATTCTTTTATTTCTCATAATTAATAAATTATATAAAATCTTATAATACCTTCAATTTGCATTTTTGAAATTTGGTGTGGCAAAATGTTTATTTTTTAAGGCTTATGAAAGCTAAATATTGAGGCGTGACTTAGGCAAATTATGGGGGATTATAGTTCGATTACATACGGACATTGCAATTATGTGCAGTGTTCAAATTTTGGGAGGGGGGAGGGGGGAAAATTGCTGTG
>JABUQX010002097.1:7500-20000 GCA_015478945.1 Trachelipus rathkii | reverse complement strand
ATAAAAATGACCATATTAAAATCCTTTCTCCTGCAATTTCCTTCGTACGCTCCTTAAATCACCTTCCATTACAGTTGCTCTATTGTATGTTTGACTAATCAATTTAGGATGAGCTTAACAAAAATTCATCACATTTTCTACAACATCCGCCAAAACAGATTCGCATTTATCTTTACTTACATCAAAACAATCTTTAAAATCTTTCCTTTATTTGGTATTCTGATACATATCGTACTATAATTGAGAATTGGGCATACATTTCAGAATCAACTGGTTCTTCTGCCTGCAAAGAGATAAAGGAACGTTTTTCACCTGTGTAAATTACCTTACCAATAACACTATCACTATCTACTATTGGTGATATAAAATCATTTTGCATTGTACTCGAAACTCCTGAAAAATGTTTTGATCCTTCTCTCGTGAAAAGTCTAGATGCAAAAACATATCCCTTTTAGCAATGAAATCTAACAACAGTTCACAAAAATTACCCTTATTGAGGCGATCATTCCCTTCATCATGACTACGTAATAGCAATTCTTGCTTGTAGAGATATAATACTGCCTTTGTTAGCTGCCTTAAATATTGTAAATTTTCTTTAACTGATTTATTCTATCGTTCTCTCTCCACTTTTATAGTCTCGCTAAGAGCAATTTGAATATTAAGCTCTCCAAAAGTTTTTAAACATTCGTTGTTATGCAAATAACTCAAAGATTTACAATGATATTTACAGTCAGCGAATATTTTTTAAATTCTGAAATTCGTCCAGCAATTAAATAGAGACAATCAGAAATCTCTTGGTTTAAAAATTACGTTGGTCTCTTTTTGTTTGCAATGAAGGAGTGGGTCTGCCCCTTTTAATAATTTCTCTCTCTTCGGCAATATATTTCTTTGTAAAAATGGTCCTGATTTTAAGTCTGTCACTACATCGTTTTCCATTATGAGCAAAATATTTTCCCCCCAAATTATATGACACAACACAACACACCTCTCACAGTTTGCAAGCAAGCAACATAATTCTTATTTATTTCAGGGATATAGAAATAAATGGTGGCCAAATTTGCTTGCAAAACCCAATATATATATATATATATATATATATATATATATATATATATATATCTCTAATATATATATATATATATATATATATATGCTATATATATATATATATACAATATATATATATATATATATATATATATATATATATATATATATATATATATATATATATATATATATATATATATATATATATATATATATATATAATAAAAAATATATATATAAAAAAATAAATACAGTATATAAATATATATATATATATATATATATATATATATATATATATATATATATATATATATATATATATATATATATATATATATATATATATATATATATATATATATATATATATATATATATATATATATATATATATATATATATATATATATATATATATAACCTTATATATATAATATCTCCTCTGGTGCGCAAAGGCTGGGCACCTATTAAAATCCAAGAGAGAGTTAGAGAAGTTTCCAAGTCAGAACGAATTTAAAGGCCGACATGACCCAATTTACAGCGTTTGAAAGTGTCCAAGTTAAAGGTATCTTGGGAAAATAAATAAAGGGAGCGTGTTCCAGACTTTACCAGTATAATACATGTGAGATTGAGAGTAGCGGTGAAGTCTGAGGACAGAGAGTTGGATAAAGGATGAGATTATGGAGGAGGTATGAGACTGGACAGTACAGAAGGAGTGTGTAAATTGTAACAGTGATAAAACAAAGAGTGACGCATCAATTCGAAGGTTAGAGTGAGATAGTAGAGAGAGTTAATGAGAGCAGAGGAGAGGATTAGACGAAAATCCCTTGACTCCACCTTTTCAAGTTGGAGCTATAGGGCAGTAAGTGAGGTTCTCTTTTTCTGTATCGGCTAGTTGAAGACCCACTTCACTTGTAAAAGAGAGGAATAGGAAGAAGCTATAAGCAAAGACCAAATAATTTACTTAGGCAGATAGCAAACTCTCTCTCTCTCTCTCTCTCTCTCTCTCTCTCTCTATATATATATATATATATATATATATATATATATATATATATATATATATATATATATATATATATATATATATATATATATATATATATATATATATATATATATATATATATATATATATATATATATATATATATATATATATATATATATATATATACTTTATACATGGCAAGAGAGTGCATTTAAAATATAATGTATTCATTGATTCATTAAATAGGCATGTAAATTTGCAGATATCTTTCATCCTTCGCTTGAGTTGATTAACATATTTTACAACTTAAACACCATCCTCCATTTGGCGAACTTTAATTAAAGGCAAACTTATATGGAACAGATTTCCCGGTAGTGATGAGCCATGTTCGTCGGCGCCTCCAAAAACTTTTTTATTAGCAATGACGGAGGCATCAAAATTTAAACTACTCCGAAATGAGAGTATGAAATTCGCCACCTTTCCTCTTAATACAAATTTACTTTAATAAACTTTGCTTCGGAATTTCAGATTGGGAGATGAAACAAATTGTGGAATATGACTCGTAAATTTCGGTGTAAAACTTTTTTTTTTTACTTTATCAGTCTGATATTACGGAGGTTTATGTATTTCTTTAATATTACTTTAATGTAGATTTGCTGTATGCAATGGTATGAGAATTCATTCAATCTCTCTCTCTCTCTCTCTCTCTCTCTCTCTCTCTCTCTCTCTCTCTCTCTCTCTCTCTCTCTCTCTCTCTCTCTCTCTCTCTCTCTCTCTCTCTCTCTCTCTCTACCATATATATATATATATATATATATATATATATATATATATATATATATATATATATATATATATATATATATATATATATATATATATATATATAAATGTATATATATACATCTATATCTATGTTATTATGTGCGGAGAGAGAGGAAAGAAGAAGAGAAGAGAAAGAAAGAAGAAAAGAAGAAGAAGAAGAAGAGAAGAAGAAGAAGAAGAGAAAGATCTGTTTATTTAACTAACCCACAGATTGTCATGAAATTTATATGAAATGTTTGAGATGAACTTTAAAGAAAGGAAGAAAGAATGAAAAAAAACTCTAGAGATGACTGAAAATTCTTATGAAATCGCTCAGTTTGATATTTGTAACGTAAAATGAAATCTAACCAATTCCCCCCGAGTTTCATTGTTGCTAAATCTTTTATATATATATATATATATATATATATATATATATATATATTTCTATATGTATATTTATATATATATATATAGGCTTATGATTAGAAAAAAATCTTTTATTATTCTCCCACCTCTCACTGGTCGGTGGGCACGGGGTCACCTGCAGACAAATTTTTAAGTGCCATGCATTTATATCCTTAATTTCGTTTTTTTTTTCTTTAAATATAAATATGAAGTTCAGAGACTTCATAACTCAGTGTCATTAGGAAACTTCATTTTTTCTCATTGCTAATCTCTTGTTTTTATCTTCTTGCTTTACAGTTCATTTTAAACCTTCCATTCAAGTTTCATGAAATTCGGCTGAGATAGATTAATTAGTTGTTATATATATATATATATATATATATATATATATATATATATATATATATATATATATATATATATATATATATATATATATATATATATATATATATATATGTGTGTGTGTCATTATGTATGTGTGTGTGTATGTATGTGTGTGTGTGTGTGTGTGTGTGTGTGTGTGTGTGTGTGTGTGTGTGTGTGTGTGTGTGTGTGTGTGTGTGTGTGTGTGTGTGTGTGTGTGTGTGTGTGTGTGTGTGTGTGTGTGTGTGTGTGTGTGTGTGTGTGTGTGTGTGTGTGTGTGTGTGTTAAATCTTTTTAACTAAAGGTTAAATCGCATTATTTCACTTACTCACTGAATTAGAGTTTTAATAGAAATAGAAATTGTAAGAGATAATCTCAAAGATAATAAATGGAATAAAATCTCGACATTTAGTTTCAACAAAATTAACTATTCTTAAAATTATTCAGCAATGAAAATCAGCCGAGTTCATGTTCAATGTTATTTATTTTGCTTATTTAAAATTACAATTTGTAAGCAATAACTTTCCAATTCTAGTTTCTGAGCTATTCTTTTTTATCGCAGCACTCCGTGTTTTTAAGGTCTATTTTCGAAACCATTAATACAAAATTGCAAATAAGCGTAATTTAATTAATATTAATAGCAGCTATCTTATATATCTATGAGGAAATACTAGAAAAGATGCAGCAGGAGCTTTTATTAATATATTTTTACTAGTTAATACCCGATATCAATATTAACATTAGGGAAAATAAATCTTAGAAAATAAATTTCTGCTGCTAAAATTGAGGATATACTAAGTCAGCATAAAAACCATTGCCGGATATTTTACAAAAGTTTGAAATCCTAGACCATGAGGAAAAATCCTTTTTATTATATAATTAGTTCATAAATTAATTTGTAGCCACCGAACCTCTATCCCATCCACTGGTGAGTTCATTACCTACCGCAGTAGGTTTTGGTAAGAGAAAATTGAATTACTATATATGTATTTTTCTAACCAAGTGGATTAGAGTGCTCAAATTATCTTGGCTTGATTGTAAAACCTGATTTGGCTCAACACATTTGGATATTCTAGCCTATTTTATTATATATACTGCATATGTTTTGTTATATATATTTTATTATATATCTTTTATAATTATATATTTTTGCCTCTGAGAGCCTATTTATTTCCATAATTTGCTATAATTTCAATGGTTAGGTGTTACAATCTTTATAACCCCCAACTGGATGCGGTTTTATATGGACTCATCCCTTAAAAAAATTATACCTTTTCTTTTTAATATATGTACTCACTGCGTTTACGGGGATTTTAATAAACGTCTTAGAGAAATCTTATCAAAATCCTATTAATTTCAACGCAAATTTAATTCCAATATATTGAACTACATACCTAAATACTTTGGCATTATAAATTTCAAGTTTATTATATGACTTATATTTATGACGTCATATGAATAACCGTCACAAAAACTCGAAATCTAAAACTTTTATTTTCTACCTTTCACTTTTGTGAAAAGGAAAACCAAATTTGAAAATTAATCTCCATTATAGATTTTATCGACAATGAAAACGAAAACTTTTGATTTTACAAACTTAGCGAAATATTTTTACTTTTTTTGTTGTTTTTAATGGTTTAATGCAAATCATTTACTAAAGATAAGTTTATACTATTGAGCCAGCATGTTGCTAGGGAGATTACAGATTATAAACACTGCTTCACTATTACCAGGTTATATATATATATATATATATATATATATATATATATATATATATATATATATATATATATATATATATATATATAATATGTATATAATAATATATGTATGTAATAATAATAATATAATATATATATAATATATATATATATATATATATATATTATAATTATATATATGTATAATATATATATAATATATATAATATATATATATAATATATATATATATATATATATATATATATATTATATGTTATAATAATAATATGTAATAATATAATAATTATTATATATATATACTAATAATAATAATAATAATATAATAATAATAATAATATATATAATAATAATAATAATAATAATAATAATAATATATATATATTTTATAATAATAATAATAATATGTATATGTATGTAATAATAATAATAATAATAATGTAATAATATATATAATAATAATAATAATATATATGTATGTATGTATTTTTTTATATAATAATATATATATAATTTTATAATATTGATGTCAAATGATATATATCTGTATAAATATATATATTTGCTCATATGTATATATATATATATATATATATATATATATATAATTTTAATAATAATATATATACATGTATAAATGTTTAATTTTTTAAATATTTTTAATAATATTTGTTAATAATTATGATAAACATAATAATATTAATAATATATAATAATAATAATAATACTAATATACATATAATAGATAGTAATAATGTATATATAATAACATTTATATATTTATATTTATTATACTTATATATATATATATATATATATAAATATATAATAATAATAATATATATATATATATATATATATATATATATATATATATATATAATAATAAATATAATATAAATATATATATATTATAATAATAATAATATAATAATAATATATAATAACTATATAATAATAATAATAATATATATATATATATATATATAGAAATATGTATATAAATATATATATATATATATATATATAATAATATAATATAATATATATATATATATATATAAATATATATATATATATATATATATATATATATATATAAATATAAATATATATATATATATATATATATATATATATATATATATATATATATATATATATATATATATATATATATATATATATATATATATATATATATATATATATATATATATATTGTCACAAATATAAAAAATTTTGACACCCACAGCCGCCACAGGTGTCTTTCGAAAAGATCAAACACGAATTGGGACACGCACACACACGCACACACACACACACTCATACACATTTATATATATATAAATATATATATATATATATATATATATATATATATATATATATATATATATATAAAGTCCTTTTTCTTACAATTAAATGCATAATTAAGATTTCATCTCCTTTGCATCACAGGACAAAAGTTGATTTATAGCAAAATTAACAAAATAAATAAAAATTAAAAATGAAAGATGAAAAAATGTGTTTTTGTGACGAGTCTTTCATGAAGAGTTTTTTTGGGGGTTCCTTTTATCCTTAAATCAGACTCCTTGTTAGGCTTTGTGTATTTAAGGCTATGATTAATTATCCTCTTTATTACAAGCCAATTATATAATATATATATATATATATATATACCTATATATATATATATATATATATATATATATAAATATATATATATATATATATATATATATATATATATATATATATATATAGATGATTAAGTCTCATTCAAGCATTTATATATAATATATATATATATATATATATATATACATGTATATATATATATATATATATATATATATATATATATATATATATATATATATATATATATATATATATATATATATATATATATATATATATATAATATATTATTTTTATTCATTTATTTAATTATTTATTTTTATTTGCCCATAACGTAATAAATTTCATTGAATTTTGTACATCCTTAATAAAGATATTCAGTGATATTGTATATTAATAATAGGTGCTCGGTATGTAGAAAGAAATCGCATTGTATTTTGTACATCCTTAATAAAGAAATTCTGTTGATTATGAATGAATTCTAAGAATTGACGCCTGTCAAGTTAAACCATATACAAATATAAAACTTGGTTTTGGTCATTGTTTGCAATTATCGAATTTTTTGCTGAAATCTAAGTTCAAGAATAATACATGTTCGAAATTTTATATAACTTTTTGATCACCCTAAATTAAGGGTTCTCAAACTTTTTCACATTACGTACCCTCAGAGTTATCTTACCAACGTCTCGTACCCCTTTAACATGACATGAATACATAATGGTAATATATTATGACTATTAAATATGCGATGACACCGCAATTAACATTAAGTGACGAATTGTTTTTTTTCCTGTATTCAGCAGTTAAACATTAGCATAATAAGCAACAAACTAAGTATACAACGATAGTGCATATGCAAGAGTTAAACTTTGTACAATGATAGTGCACATGCAAGAGTTAAACTTTGTACAATGATAGTGCACATGCAAGGGTTAAACTTTGTACAATGATAGTACACATGCAAGAGCTAAACTTTGTGCAATGATAATGCACATGCAAGAGCTAAACTTTGTGCAATGATAATGCACATGCAAGAGTTTAACTTTTGCACAATGATAGTGCACATGCAAGAGTTAAACTTTGCACAATTATAGTGCACATACAAGAGTTAAACTTTGTGCAATGATAGTGCGCATGCACGAGTTAAACTTTGTACAATGATAGGGCACAAGCAAGAGCTAAAATTTGGGCAATGATAGTGTAAATGCAAGAGTTAAACTTTGTACAATGATAGTGCATATGCACGAGTTAAATTTTGTACAGTGATAGTGCACATGCAAGAGTTAAACTTTAATTTCTTTATTAACAACCAACATTAAATTTAAGTGTGAGAGGTGTGCCTGTTTTGTGTAAACTAGTTTTTGATTGCAGAAGCAGTATTAGAAAAAATATACTCGAATGCTATGCTTCACGTTAAGTCGTGCTCGATGTTTAGTTTTCGTGTTCAACTACGCTGAAAATCTTTGCTCATGTATAATAAGTACTAGGGAACATCAGCAAAAAGTTTTCAGAACAGCATTAGCTAAAGCAGAGTTAACTTCATTCCTTTTACATCAAAATTGGTCAGGGAAAGTATTTGAAATACATCTTTTACTAACTCTTGGAATGCTTCTTTCATGCCAAGTGGGAGAAGGTATACATTGGCAATAAATGGGTTTCTAATCAATTCGGATTGCAGCTCACTCAGTTCTGGGTGGTAAGACTGCAATTTCATCCTTAGAGAAGCGCGATGTGTTTGCACAAACTACACCAACTCTTGTTTTCCATGTCTACTGTCTTTGCTTTTATCAACTGCTTCACCAAAGTGTTCAAACATGCTAAAATTTCCATCTTCGACATTCCCTTCCCAAAGCTGCATCTTCATGGTGAATGAATTAGGTTCGTCAACGAAACCAATCACTGTGATAATGCGTACGGCCTTGTAGGGATAAGTTAACGAGCTTAAAGTTAAGAATGTGTCACTCAGGTAGGCCACTTTTTGTAGCTACTGACTGTTCGATAATATTTTCGTGAACACAAGTGACTGTTTTGTTGTCTCGACTGAAGAATTTCGAGAGCCCCTCTTTTGGGGACTCCTTTCTCGATACTATATTTTCCACGACAACCAGCATACCATAATGCGAAAAAATAATACTTCTTTATCACTTCCAGACGATTAACTTAGTAGGTGGACAATTGTCAATTTAGGGCACTTGACTTGGGGTATTTATCACGTGCACAAAGTCATCAGATGGGAGAGTTTTAGATGCCAGAGCATATCTCTGAAGCACGCATGAAGATGTCTCGTTTTAGAATTCTCCTCCTTCAATATTCTTCGAAACCCTGATCAATGGCAAAACATTGCTGGTGTTCCGTATGTTCTACAAGCACATAGAGCATTCCCAAAAACTTCTTCAGTCTCAGAACATTTTGAGAGTAAAATAAATGGACCTTCTGTTATTTTCAACAGGATTTATTATATATATATATATATATATATATATATATACTATATATATATTAATAATATATATATATATTATATATATATATAGATATATAATATATATATATATATATAATATATAGTATATATATACAAGCACATAGAGCATTCCCAAAAACTTCTTCAGTCTCAGAACATTTTGAGACTTCATGTAAAATATCTTCACCTCTTGTTGATAATGCACAGAATTTATATATATATATATATATATATATATATATATATATATATATATATATATATATATATATATATATATATATATATATAATATATATATATATATATATATATATATATATATATATATATATATATATAACAAGGCAAGTACACCATATTCATTTAAAATTGTAGATCACTTCTGACATTTGTTTGCTTTAAATAACACTTTCTCTATTGAATTAATAAAAAACTAATAAATAATTTATGAACAATTAATTTTTGATTTCTATAAATTCTAAAAATAGTTTAACTCGCATGTCTTCTTTTGTACTTAATCAATTTAATTAATTAAAAATCAATTTTATTTAGAATTAATTAAATATTCTATAGATTTTTATATTGTGTGACTCCTTTTTTTTGTTTATTTTGTTTTAAGGCAGAAAAAAATTTGGATAAAATTTTAAGACAAAATTTTAAGACAAAAAAAATTTTGGATAAAATTTGGATAAAATGAGTAGTAATAATGGGAAGAAAAAGTGGATTGAGTCAGTAAATGAATGCCTGAAGGAGAGGATTGTGAGTCTGGCAGAGGCAAGAAGAAAGGTGCATAACAGGAGCGAATGGCGGGGTTTTGTGACGGTGTATGGTTGCGGGCTTTGCCCAGGGATGAAGAATCCCACATTGACGAGGTACCGTCATTACAGTGAGGGTCCGTCGCGGTCTCGTGAAGCCTATAAGGGTGGATGTTTTGATTGCGACGATTTCTCACTGGGGTATAAAGGGAATGGTAAAAGGGAGGAGGCTTTCTTTTCGACTTGCATCATGTTCTTCTACTACTTTTCTGTTCCGGTGTATGCTACGCACCTCACTCCCAATCTGGGGAGAGGAGGAAGATGAAATAATAATAATAATAATAATAATAATAATAATAATAATAAAATAATAATCATAAAATTAATAATAATATACAAAATATTTTATTATTTTATCATTATTATTATTATCATTATTATTATTATTATATTATTATTATTATTATTATTATTATTATTATTATTATTATTATTATTATTATTATTATTATTATTATTATTATTATTATTATTATTATTATTATTATTATTATTATTATTATTACACTGCAATAAATGTCCAAACTATTTGTTGAGACAACTGTCAGCAAAATTTTTAAAATAGAAGGGACATATTACTCCTTAAAAAAAAATCCTAGTGTTTTCTTCTAGCAACAAGATAATTTAAATAGTTTATTGTGACATATTTGTCATTTATCCTAAGAAGTTGTTAGGACATTATTATTATTATTATTATTATTATTATTATTATTATTATTATTATTATTATTATTATATTATTATTATTATTATATTTTTGTTATTGATTAATTGATATTATTATTTATTATTATTATTATTATTATTATTATTATATTATTATTATTATTATTACAGATGCCGCTAATACTTCATACAGTTACTACTAAACCTGTTTTTCAAGCCAACCAGGAGGAAAAAAGTGTGTACTCAATTTTGCAATAGTATTAGACCAGTGGTCGACAACCTTTATTATTAATTGGCAATTTTTTATATAATAATAATAATAATAATAATAATAATTAATAATAATAATAATAATAATAATAATAATAATAATAATAATAATAATAATAATAATAATAATAATAATAATAATAATAATTATTATTAATATTATTATTATTATTATTATTATTATTATTATTATTATTATTATTATTATTATTATTATTGAGTTACAATACAAAATTTAAGAGATCTTATTCGGCTCGAAAGCAAATAAAGTGTTTTGATAATGGGTTTGATTGTTTGTCTGTTATTGAGCATTTTGAAACTATTGAAATTCCATGCGAGTCTCTTGCCATTGTCGGTGACATTGGGGAATTCGCACAAACAAATATACAGAATATTTTGCAGACTTGCTTTGAAAACGTAGAGAATATATATATATATATATATATATATATATATATATATATATATATATTTAAATATATATAATATAATATATATAATTTATATAATATAAATATTAAATATCTAAATTAATACATAAATAATATTAATATATATATTCGATGATATCATATATTTATATAGACTGATATATAGTATAATTATATATAATTATAATATATATATATATAATATATATATTTATTATATATAATATATATATAATATATATATATTATATATATATATAATTAGGATGTAATGTTTACGACTCGTCAGTTTTGATTTTTTTTTTTTTTTTTTTTTATATATTTCTAGGTATACGATCCTAACAGTCATTTAAGGGGGTGAAACAAACATGATTCAAAAATAATAGGACAGTTACGTTTTTTACGACTCCGTCAGTTTAAATTTTTTTTTTTTTTAACAACCGCAAAGATGGTAGGGGTCGGGGTCTCTCGGCCTTCCGGGGGAACGACAGGTAGGACTATTCCCCCCTGCCGGGAGGGTCTCCGGACCCCCGCTCTTTGGTATTTGGTGCGCGGGGGTTCCTCCGAAACCTCCCATGGGTATGAAACGTCCCCCTCATGTCCCCGTCGCTCGAGCCCCCTATTTTTTTTTTTTTTTGAATTTTTTTATTATTTTCTTTTTACATTTTTGTAATAAGCTTTATACGCTGATTCCAAATATGTAATTGGTTTTTCTGTAAGTGTCGTACTTTGATATTTCATTTATGAAAAAAAAATTTTTTTTTTTTTGCTTTTACATTTTTGTAATAAGCTGTATACGCTGATTTCAAATAGTTAATTGGTTTTTCTTAAGTGTGTCGTACTATTTTGAGAATTTCATTT
>JABUQX010002097.1:0-2500 GCA_015478945.1 Trachelipus rathkii | reverse complement strand
ATATATAATATATATATATATATATATATATATAATATATATATATATAATATATATATATATATATAATATATATATATATATAATATATATATATATATATATATATATATATATATATATATATATATATATATATATATATATATATATATAAACTCGCGGACAAATTTAATGCATCACCCGTAAATATAATTTAAACTCTTTTCATTTTTGGAATGTAGAGCTAAGGGTTTGTTTTTATTTGGTCATACCTAACTTCGGAGTGTATACTGTATTGTAACTACACTGTGTATGGAACTAAATGGCATAATAAAGACAACCAACCAAATTCCGAAAAGTATGTTCATAGGAGTAAGAAGATGGCAAGAACCAAACCAACACTAACGAAAAATAAAACCAGTGCTGTAAGTCGTATTCTTCGACAAAGGACTGTCACATGGAAGAATCGTCAGAAAGGGAGTAGCCTTGAGAGTTTTACCACTGTCGGAAGCAGGCCATTCTCAGAGACAGGTAGCTCAGCAACTAGGGATAAACCAATCGACGGTCAGTCGAATCCTTCGTCGGTTCAGGGAGACTAGCAGCAACCGTAGATGACATGGTCAGGGTCGCCCGAGAGAGATGACAGATTCCTCCGGCTGGTAGTGCTTCGTTGATCCGTTTCCAAACAAGCGGACAGCTACATAAAGGCTCCCTGAGCTCAGACATGTGCCCATTTCCGAGCGTACAGTGAGAAGACGACAGAATGAACGTGGAGTACGTATTACAAGGTCTGCCATCGGCCCTTTCCTGATCAGGGAGCATCGGGTTGCGATTTCATTTTTCACAAGCGTGTGGAGATTGGACACTCACAGAGGAGTCGAGGTTCACACTACATGGACCAGATGGACGTCAGCGAATTTGGAGACGTGCAGGTGAGCACTTTTCTACTTGCAATATCTCCCCAAGGATTCCTTTTGGAGGTGACTCTGTGATGGTGTGGGCAGGCATTTGTTTGGGTGCTCGCACGGCATTGCATATCGTGAGCAGAGGAAGGCTAACGGCTGAAAGGTATGCGGAAGACATCTTCCAAGAGTTAGTGCTTTCGGTCCTTCATTGGCGACCATTTTTGTACTCCATACAACGCCACACAGAACACTGCACAGGTCATCCAACGTACTTACAACAGGTAGGGATCAGACTCCACCATTCTGCGAGGGAGCCCGAATATGAAACCAATGAACAGTTTGATTTGTTGGGTAGGCGTGTTCAAGCCCGTGAACATGCTCCGTCCACACTCAGGGAACTTGCAAACGCTTTGAGAACATGCCGCGAGGAGACTCACCAAAGATAATTTAACAATGCCGAATCGCTGGAGGGAAGTTGGAAGGGCCATGAGGGGACACCCATTATCTAGAACCATTATCTGCATTCACAGTGTAATTGTAGAAATATGGTTGATTAATAAATCAATCCATATTTTTTGTTTTCTTATTATGCCATTAAATTCCCTTACACACTGTCTTACATACGGTTTATACATTTATAACCCTGTTCAACACCCGAGTTAAGTATGAACCAAATAAAACCAAACCCTAGCCGTGATGCCATAAATTTGCCCGCGATTATATATATATATATATATATATATATATATATATAAATATATATATATATATATATTATATATATATATATATATAATATATTTATATATATATATATATAAATATAATAGTATATATATAATATATTATAGGGTAGACAACTTGCAGCCAGACTGACATCCGGAAGTTGCATGCAATGTGCAAGGTTGCCAAGTAACATTCTGCAACATCGGTTTCAAGCTTGACGTGTCAAAGTTAGGGTTTTTAAGGTCGTTGAGACCGAATTTAAGTCTGGAAAGACCGTCTTTCGGAGTTTAGCCCTTAAAGGGGCGTTAGCCCCCCAAGAGAGAGTGTTTGGTTCCAGAATGATTTAAATGACGGAGATCATTTGATGTTCCAATCGATTTACGTGGATCGTTTACCCCTAAATCGATTGTTGTTTTAAATCTCTTTACGTGCCGGTTGGCTTTTGTACATTGAAAATAAATCGAAAAGAAAATTATTTAAATTAATTCGAATTGCGCTTGTAGTTAGAGGATGAATATGAAGGGTCAGTAGTATTAGCGACACCTATTGCAGTCCGAGGAGAGAAAAGGCAAGGGCGGTAAGGGGACGAGGGTAAAAAAAATTTTTGAAATTTTTTTATAAAAAAGAAAAAAAAAAAAACAAAAACAGAAAATAATTGAAAATTTAAAAAATTAATAATAAATAAAACAAAAAAAATTTAAATTTTAGATAAAAAAAATAGTTTGCGCGATGGATTTATTTTCGGTTGTCTGTTGTGCAGCCACCACCTGCCTGGAATCGAGGTTCGCGCGCGGTGCACCCTCGGAAGGGGTGCTGGTTCCTTCCAGATAGAAATTTCTGAAGATTTGAAATATGGATAAATGTAGAAAAGAGGTTGAATCATCTCC
>JABUQX010002096.1:42500-52922 GCA_015478945.1 Trachelipus rathkii | reverse complement strand
GAGAGATAAACCTTTGCTTTATTCCATCTTAGACTATTCAGTGCTATTCTCTTTTCCACCTCCTCAACATATTTATGCTAATATTGTATTTTTGAAAAGTATGTTATTATGCTATTTCAGAAGATTTATATAGGCGATGTAGAGTAAATAAATTTTTCGATCCGATCCGACTCCGACTCCTTAAATTCAATTTTGGAGGCTCCGACCTCGATTCCGACTCCGACTCCACTTAAACAAAATTTTCGACTCCGCTCCGATCTCGACGTCCCACAAAAAAATTTTCGACTCCGACGCCGACTCCAGCAGTCAAATTCAAAATTTCGACTCTGACCTAGCTTAGTGCTTACAGAGTTACGCAGTATACAATTTTTTGTTTCAAACAAAATTTTTTTTTTTCGCTCCCATTTGAGAATAAAAATATACCTTACTGTTTCGAACTGAATAAATCTCAAATAGCTATAACGGGTAAAGACCCTAAAGACATACAGTTGGGCAGGGTGCAATGACAAGCAAAATATTATATTCCAGTTTCGGAAACAAATGTATTATACGTAATTATAATGCAAATTAATTTTTATGTTTTAGTTATAAACAGCCATTTTGATTATAAAATTAACCGTTTAATACTTTGTTTCAATAATCAAGTATAATAAAATATAATAATATAATGATAATAAAATAATAAATAATATATAAGAAATAAAAATAAAAAAAACTTTAATGAAATAAAAATAACAAAATAACTTCTGACAAAATTTGTTCAAGAACTGGATTTTATAATTTATATATATAATAATATATTATGTATATATATTATATTATATTATTATATATATATATAGATATATATATATTATATATATATATAATATATATATATATTATATGGATTGCCTAAATACACAAAACTAAGAAAATTCACCTTTGAGACCTGTATATCTATGTGGCGACATTACTCCTCACAGAAATTAGCCATAATACTGAACATCATTAATGGCGAGCATAATCTTTAATAACTTCATAGTAAATGAATAATGAACATTATCGTATAATTATCAAACTTAAAATGAAGTACTAAATATATTCGCCTCACTTGATGGAGATTCTTTGTTCATAAATGTGCCGGTTTCTTGATACGATTGACATAATAATTAACGGAAATGGAATCATCAAATACACCTACCCCCCCCTCCAGATATAATCAGAACAACATATCGAGGAAAGCTTTATTAATTTTGTTGTACTCAAACATCGTTTAAATTAAATTTAAAGAAGACATATATCTACAAACTGATAGAGTGGCCGAGGGCTACCACTTGGACCTAACATTTGCGGACTTATGTCCAATTTGGAAAAACAAAATCCTTCGTGAAACCAAACAACTTAAACCTTCGTCTGTTTCACACCCTCACTATTTTTAGGACATAGATCATATATATTTTCATCAAAGAGTTTATGATCTGGAATGCTTAAATTCACAATACGACACTAAACATTAAAGATGGTATTTCCTAATTAGACATGTAAATATGTTAATTTTGACCGCTCATTATCTACAGGCATATCATGTCAAACCCACTGATAATGGTCTGTATTTGAACTATGGATCCTATTCCCGACTGATTTGCAAAGAAATCTATCGTAAAAAATTTTAGTTTACAGAGCATACAACTATGTTCAACCTGGAAAACTTTTGATGAAGAAAATTTGCCGCATTAAGTAATTTAATTACCTGTGATCATCCACAATATTCAGCTTAAAATTTAATTATAAAACCCTTACAAATTATATAATAAAGAAAGTAAAATAATCAGAAAAATTTGGATAAATTTCTTCTTCAAAACTTCCATGCTATTTGTCAATAAGGATAAGAAGTGCCTTCGTAAATTTTGAATTCTCACCTCAACACTAAAGACACCTCAAAAATTAAAGTCAGACTATGCCATAAGTCCAAACAACTGTCATGTTCCTTTAGCACAAGAGATGCTTTGCCCGACACCATCACTTGTGTACAATTTAACTGCCCGAGTTAGACGTACGGCGACCTATATTGGGTTACACGAAAAGAAATAGATTGTCAGACCATGGCAATATCAACATCTCTACAGTCCCAGCAAAATCTTTGGAACATCTTAATACGGCACATGGGTCCATCAAACTATTAGTAATATTTTCGTAAACACTCTCACAATATTATATCGGATCGTATGAATCAAACTTAAATTGCGGAGGGCCTTCTACATTCAAACACGCACCAGACATTAACAAAAAATTTATGTATTTATCAGTCGACTCAATATCTGATTTACTTACTATATATCAATTTAAAGACTCATTCGCTTACAAGAAAAATTCTCTGAAGATGTAAGCATAGAGACGAAACGGGCCGGGAAATCTATGTAAATATATCTTCTTCTTCTTCTGTATATTATTTTCAAAGATTATTTAAGGAAATTAAATTATGTACAAAAATAAATATTTACGACGTTAGAATTTATACACAAAACTTTTTATATAATAATAAATATAATAAAAATAATATAATAATAATAATAATATATCAATAATAATAATAATATAATAACAATAATAATAATAATAATATAATAAAATAATAATATAATTAATACTAATAATAGTTTCTATTTCGACTCCGACTCCGATTACACTCTCTTCAAAAAACAGGAATCTTGACTCCGACTCGACTCCGACTCCACTTGCACAGAGTTTCACTCCGACTCCCGACTCCGACTCGGACTCCGCACGACTCCACAACTCCGACTCCACGACTCCGCTCCGACTCCGCAGCCCTGCTTAACACTAAGAAAGCGTACGGTTCAGATGGTATTCCTCCAATAGTTCTCAAAACTTGTGCTTTCGAGCTTACGTTTTCCTTGTTAAATTGTTTTGTCTCAGTCTTTCTACATTGCCTTTTTTTTGCTGGAACGTGCTAATGGCAAAATGAACGCATCTAAAACTCGCTCTAACTATCTCCAGATTCTTTAACTCTGAGTTCTTTCTATAGTTTTCGAAACTATACTAGCAGGAAAATTTGAAAAAACTTAATTAATATTATCTATCCTTGATCGCCAATGCGGCTTTCGTAATAAACGCTCTACTGGCGATCTTGTTTCTAGTCTTTCTGTTTCTTGTCTCTTTCCTTCAGTATTTTGATAATGCCAACCGCTCATCCTTTAAGATCTATAAACAGCGGTGTTTCTCATGGTTCTTGTTTTTATCCTAACTCTTTTCTACTTTTCATAAAAGCCCTCTCTCTATTCGCTTTCATCAACATATCCCACTCCTATGCAACACTTTAACCCTTCTTACTTCCTCTTTTGATAGATTCTTTTTCACAACATTTGTTCATACAGCTAGGAGGGGACCTTGGATCAACTAGGATCTGATTTTTCTCGAATTTCTTTGGGAATTGAGAAACACAAGGTTGCTTTAAAAACCATCATCAATTCTCCATCTTTCACTCCATAAGGCTTTCCACAACAGCTATAACATCTTTTTGAAACCATACTCAAACCTCGTCTCGCTCTCTCACACCTCATTCTCGCGTGTTTATTCTTTTTCTTGACCTTAATGGAAGGCTCATATACTACTCTTTAAACAAAGTTTTTCTAAAAGGTTGGGGTTCTGAGACGCCATTCTGAATTTCTTCACACACTTCAGTTGTTTGATATTTTTTAAGGGGTTGTGTTCAATCCCTGTATAGATTTATACACTCAGCACTGTAGTGATTCCCTCACACTTCTCCTCTTCAAATGGTTGAGTCTAGGGCTTTTCGTCTTATTAATTGAATTGTTGCGTCACTCTCTTTATTACATCACTATTATAACGGACACTGCTCTCATGAACTCTTCAATCACATACCTCTTTCATTGAGAAGCGCTCTTGCGACACACCTTTTTGCACAGTCTCATATTTCTCTATGCTCTCTCTTACCTCAGACTTTAACCGCTATGCTGCAATCTTACATGTAATTCACTGGGTAAAGTCTGGAACCTACTCCCGTTCATGGGCGTATGCAGGTGGGTAGGGGGGTACTTGCCCCCTACCCACCTGCATACGCCCATGCAGGTGCAGGCAGGTGGGTAGGGGGGTACTTGCCCCCTTAAATCTTGGCGAAATAAAAATTATGAACTTATATGTTTTGCCAGACGACGTTTTAAGGGTTCTTAGTAAGAAAACTGAAAAAATACATCAATCGATAGATACAGAAGTAGTTAATTACTAATTATAACGTATTATTAAATTTTAAAGAATTTTAATGTTTTTCCGTTTTCATGGTGGCTTGAAGTCAACAGCTTTGTCTTTTATTCAGCTGGCTTCTCTGACATTATTCTCCGCTAAAACTCTCTCAGTATGTCGAATGCATTTGGCGGCTGCCAAAGCTGTTAAATAAGTAAGAAAGGCGTACCCGTTGATATTCAGCTGCAGACAACACTTCAAAAAAAATGTGCATAAGAAAATAAAAGAAAATATTACAGCAATTTGAAGACCATAATTTTCTGCGGAACCATGTCTTTACTTTAAGAGGTAAAGACCTGCAGAAGGAATTATGAAGAACTTGATTAAGCTGCGAAAAGAATGTGGTGATGTGGAATTGAAAGAACATATTCAAGGAAAGAAGAATGCGTCTGGACTGTCTCCGATAATTCAAAATGAAACTAATAATTGTGTGAATTATCATAAAAAACATGATTTGTCGCGGTTGCCAAAATCTTGTTGGTGTCTACTCATATCTGGGCAGAATGAACTGCGGATTTATTCAGGCAGTGAAGCATTATTTATAACATTAAGGGTTTCGACCTTTGAAGAAATGACTTGTCCGAGAAAAATTCTCTGGGGTTTGTTCTTGAAGTTCTTGAAAAATTGCCGAAAACGATTGATTTGTTTTTTAGAAAAGAAGGTTTAGATCCGAGTCTATGCGTTGGTCAGGTACGACAGCTGCGGAGCAAAGGGAGGATAGAACATAGGGTTCAACAAACTGCGGGAAAAAATATGAAAAAAAGATTATATTTTAGCTGTGTAAGCCATCGGCTTAATTTGGTTATTAATGATCTAAACATTATTCCGAAAATTCGAAATACTATTGTCACAACTTGCCTAAACTTTGTGGAACCCGTTGACTCAAAAAATATCCATAGTATTGGCCTTATTCTTCCCATACAAATTAGACAAAATCGTTGAAGGCAACAATCAACCAGAAAAACAGTTTCTTCTATTATCTGTTCGGCAACAAGCCCTCAATATCGCCACACCTCTTCTCCTAATTAGTAGTATAGTTTGAACCAGTGGTTTAGCATTATTCAAACAAAATTTACTTAAGCAGTACTCTGGATTATATCCAAAGAATCCTTGAAGGTTGTCAAAGACCAATGCGAAATTGCTAATCAAATAATTGCTGAATCTTGCTCTTATCCGCCAATGTTATTACTGCTGAGTTCTTAGTGAACTTGCACCACTAGAAAAGTACAATCTCAACAAATAAAGCAAATCATCCTGTTGAAACTTCTGCTGAATATTGGATGCGTTCTGTACTTTGACTTACTTTCATTCTCTTTAGGGACTAATTTTCAGAAAACAACGTGCAGCATTTTTATCTTTTTCATTTGCATCGTTTTTTATGTTTAGATAGTGCTCCCGTAGCCAGTTTGCGTGAGAAAGTAAAATGCTTTTTCAGAGTTTTATGATCTTGGTTGTTAACAAAATTCATACCGAAACTGACTTATGGTATACTTTTGGCTGGATAAAAAATTGGATAACAAAAGTTGAAAGACCTTGGAACTTACTGAAGTCATTAAAGACGCCGACTTCTTTTTTCTCAAATCAAAACCTGTCTATAAATTGCAATGGTGCTACCGTGTTCAATCAGTACCATTGAAAGATCTTCAGCACTCTGCGAAGAGTAAAGACTTTGGAGGCAAACAAAACAGACTTAATAACTATGTACGATGAGTATTCATAAAAATTTAATGTGAAAAAGTGGAAAAAAATGAAAAAAGTTTTGAAACAAATGTAATTACAAAATTCGCTGAAAATCCAAGGCGTCCAATTATGTTTTAGATTTATATTAGTTACCACTCAGACTCAGTACCACCAACACCATAAATATTACTTTACGTTTCTCAAATAGATTTTTTATTTTCACTCAAACAATTTCTAATTACACTGTTGTAGACTTGTTATTTGTATTTATTTTATACCGAAATAACTTTTTTATTCAATGATATTTTATCCATAAGTCAAATTTTGCCTACACACACTTAGTTATATAATATATACTATATATAATATATATATAATATATATATATATATGGGTATATGATTAGTGTTATATTTATATTGTGCTAATATTGTATATTAGTAATATTACTATATAATATAGTATTATATATTATATATATATTGATTTAGATACTCAAAGCCTGTGTCCAACTGGCCTTATTGAATGAAATTTTGTCCTTGACGCCATGCTCCCGTTATCTATTTTCCAACTACCTTTGAGTACTCAGCAATTATGGGATGAGAAACCGGGAGCTTTAAAAACTATTGCTTGAAGCGTGTTCTTTTTTGGTGAACGTGATGGCTTAGTGGATACAAGCACCCGGTTCCTGTTAACCGTTGGGTTCAGCGACGCGGAAGTTCCGTGGTTCGAATCCAGGTGTTGCTGAGTGGAGAAGTATGTAGGGATCTGCGTTGGATCATTCAGTGGTTCAAATGCTTAGATACTTTGTAGAATTAGACAGCCGGTACGTAAATATCTCTGTTATTTTTTTAATCACAAGAAATAGCTCAAAGTTGTTGTAGTACTGTACAATTCAGCGTACTATTTTTTTCTTTGACGAAAAGTGTGCTAAAAGAATAGGATATGTATGTAGTATATAGTGTATGTAATTATTATTGGTGAGAGGTTAGTTTGAATTGGTAGTTGTATAACATATAGTTATGTAAATATATAATATAGTATATTATATATATATTGATATTGGTATATATATATAATAATATATAGTTATAAATCTATATTATATAAACATTGTTTTAGTGGTTATATATATATTTGAGTTATAGTTATAGGTATATATATAGGTATTGTATAGGGGGTGAGTATGATAGGGCTAGTGTAGTGCAGGTGTAGTGTTGGTGTGGTGTTAGTTATACTTATGGGTCTTGTCTATTTGTATTGCTATAAGTGGTGTGATGTTATATATATATATTATATTTATAATTCGCATGTTTTTAAATATTTGCATTGACTTTCACCATTCACAAATATTAAAAATAAATTATTTGCATTCGCACGGTTCGGAAACTCTTAATGGATTAGAAATGTTTGGCGATTGTTAGAAAATTTAACAAACTTTTGTGAGAATTGATTAGAATGAGCTGACTAGTGCCGTTTCAAGGTAGTGACTAATTTGAATCACAATCGAAAATCTAGCAATATTAATTATGATATCTTGTATTTGTGAGTATATTCGCTTGAAATCAACTGTTGAAGCAATCCTTCGGATGGCATTCTTATCCAGTGTGGTTTCGGGATTACTTCGATATGGTTTCCCATGACAACGTAACCGTACACTTTTGCCAATCGTAATTTATTCTCGGAGGAGAATGACATCCGGTTAAGAACATATCTAAAGCAGCAAAACAACAAGGAAAATGTAGAAGGAAATGATAAAGAGAGTAAGGATCCCCAATTCACCGCTTTTAAGAATGAAATCAGATTACTCTTGGAACTAAAAAAATACACATATAATGAAATAGAGACAAAGCAAGTATAAGGATGGATATAGTAATTACAAAAATTATAGTAATGGATATTTCCTGTTTCGACCGTTGAAATCTTGGTTTTTTCGGTAGCCGAAAGTATCCGGTCTCTTTCACACACCTACTCAAGGAAATACTACTCATGAGATTTAATTTGAAAAGAAAAGTTATGCTAGAGTTAACTAAAGTTTCAGAATTAATAACCTCTAATCAAACTATCATCCAAGTTAGCTTTCTCCACCGACGAATGGTAGATACTCAATCAACAGTTTCTTGTTTTTCTTGAAGTATTCACTCTTCCTCTATTTCAGAAGCCAATTTTTGTGTCGTGCTCTGAACTCTCACTGAACGCACGGTTGGATATCTCAATGACGTATTTAATGGATTGTTGCCGAATTTGATACCTATCCCAGAGGATGTTCACTGTGTCATGAGAACTGCTGGTGCCAATATAAAGAAAATTCTGTTTCCTTTCTTGAGTGAACAACACAAACTCCGTCATCCATCAGCATTAAAGTTGTGACTATCAATCAGCAGTTTTCTTTGTTTTCTCTCGAGTATCATGCTCGTGGCATATTTCAGAAGCCGAAGATTTTGTGTCGTGCTCTGACCTCTCACTGAACGTCTACAGGTGAATATTTAATTAATTTTTATTTAATGAATGTTGCCGAAAATGGAACTTATTCCCACATGAATATCACTGTGTCATGAGAGGATGTGGTGCCAATATAGAAAAATTCTGGCTTCTTTCTTGAAGTGAAAAACACAACTCCGTCAGCTATCAGTATTAGAAATGTTTGTTGAGCATCTTCAAACAAAGTTGGAGCGAAGTTTCTCTAAAATATAGGTAATTGCGGCACCTTAAATCATTTGACGATGACTCGGTGTGAACTAAATAAAATACAGCAGAATTAAAGTTCGGTAACTTTCAGTAATACATGACGTTACTCTCTGAAATTAAGTTAAGGTTGCAAGAACTTAATGAATTTCTCTGTCAGTACGGCTGCTCTGATGATAAAATAAAGGTCTTTCCATCCCATGACAATTCTATTCTAACAATTGTATCATTGTACTCCAATCATTTAAAGATATCATTATGATAATAGCAAACAGTTCGTCATCCTCTTGTAATAACTCTGAAAAGAGTATTATATCCTAGACAATGGTCAAGGAATAAAAATGATGAAGAGACGATATTGAGATCTTCTCTCCTCTTAAAAATTTAAAAAAATGTTTTTCCTGCTACTCTGATTCTTTAATTTGATGTGACAACGAAACAGTAAATGGAAAATCTATTTGTTTACCTATCACTCGTTAATTTTGTAAACCTCGGATTAGGAATATCAGATTGTAAGCGGTGTTTGTACTCATGTAAGTTAATCTAACATCGTTAGTTTTTCTTGCTCCCAAAAATACATTTGTAAACACTTTCCTACTCTTATTCGCTCTGATGAATCTGTAAGCTAGTACCTATGGTTATATATAATATATAATATATTATATATTATATATATATATATATATATATATACATATATATATATATATATATATTATATATATATATATATATAATATATATATAATATATATATATACTAATATTAACATATTTCACCACTCACGGCTGGGCCTTTTCAGGAGGGGGCAGGAAATAAAATGCAGGAAAACCCGCCCGCAAACTCTTAAGGGAGCGCAGACGTGGGTTTAAAAAGAAGATTAAATACAGTTGGAAAAACAGAGAAGGGAAGAAGTTCCACAGAACAGAAGTGGCTGGAAAGATGGAGGCACAACAAAGAAAACGACTCTGGGATTTTCAATGCTCATGCTAAAATTCATCGCGAGAACATGACCCCTTGTATTAGAGGGAACGACGCAATGGAGTTGAATGCGAGCGGCCAAATCCCTCGACGCAATCTACCGTTGTAGTACCTAAAGAAAAAGAGATAGTCGCGCCAACGTCACGTCGCAGAGATAGAGGGTCAAGAGAGTTTGAAAGAGTAAGAGGACAGTTTATTAATCTCTCAGTTTTAAGACTCAACTCTTTCCAATAGAAGTGTGGAGCTAACCACAGCTCCCCAGATGTGGAACAGTACTCTAACAAGGCGGATAGGCTATGCTAACTGGAGTAGCTGTGCAAAAGAAAAAAATTTCCGCACCTGAACAGAACTTCAGCTTTTCTGAGGCCACTTAGCAAACCTTTGTATTATAAGGTTTCCAAGACAATTTTTTTTTTATTTCAGTTCCAAGAATGTTTTATGTTGTCAACAGGTTGGACGTTAGAACCGTCGAAACAATGGAAAGTTAGGGGTGTTTTGAAAGGGAGTTGTAAAGAAGTTTGAGTTTTCAATGAGTTGAATTCCAAGGTTGCGTCGGCACGGAATCCATCCAGGTCGCAAAATAGAATCGGACAAAGCTTGCAGACGAGAGCAACTCTAAGATGCAAAGAGCGAAGCAGATTTGAAAAATAAAGTGGGAAAATGGAAAGTTGAGTTGTGTCGGCATAAGAGTGAACCAGAGTTTAGATAGGAAGAAGAGAAGAAGGTTGATGAAAGTAAAATAAAGTTGGAGATAAAACAGTCTTGAGGAACACCGTTATTAACTGGAAAGGAGTAAGAGATGGTTACATAACGGG
>JABUQX010002096.1:0-37500 GCA_015478945.1 Trachelipus rathkii | reverse complement strand
TCGTTTTTTGGTAAAATTCCATGTAAGGATGAACGCCCACACTATCACGAGATCCATAGTGAGGGGTCCGTCGCAGTCCCCTGAAGCTCTAGGGTGGATTTTCTGACTGCGACGAGTTCTCACTAATAGGTATAAAGGAGGCGGTAGGACTTGGCTTTCTTTTCGACTTGTCATATTCTTCTACTACTTTTCTGTTTCCGGTGCATGTCACGCACCTTACCCCCAGTTTTGATGAAAGAAGGTAGATGATAATGATAATACATATATATACTAAATATATATATATATATATATATAATATATTATATATATATATATATATTATATATAGTATATTAATATATATATATATATATATATATATATAATCTGGACTAAATTTTCTCTAATACCCTTTTCAACTTTGAAAATGAGCAGGCTAGAGAAAAGTGTTCCTTCTCTTCACTCAAATTGATATTATCCGCTGATAGGAAAGTGTTAGGAGCTGATATTTTATTTTTCCATATTTCAATGGGATAATTCAATCATCCCATAAGCCATCATAATTTAGTAAAGTTACTTTTGAAGCTGAAAATGTTTTGTGTTGTTTTTCATTATTCCTGTTCGAAATTGACGGTTTTTCCTTTATGGATTTTTTTTCTTTCCTTTTCTAACATTCTCATTTCATAATCTAGTCTTTTATCAGTTAAAATAGGTGGGGTAAATTATATTCCAGCTGTTTCTAATCTAATTTTAAGACTTTTTAGTTTTCTCCTCTTTTACATTTGCAATTCCATTCTGTTCCTGAAATGAAAGCTGAAATGAGAGTATTACGGAGGTTTTTGTGAGAAAAGTCTGTTAATTACAATCCGTGAAGGGTATAAACATATAATCAAATTAAAATTTTTTCGATTTTATAATTATTAAACCGTAAACAATTTAAAAACCTCACCAACTTACCATCTGATAATGCCAGAATACCATTATGGATCTGTTCTTATTCTTCAATCGCACTACTGAATCAGAAACTTTCATTGCGAAATCTTCATAAATTCTTTAACTGATTGCGTATCCTTATTACTCTTACCAAAAGGTATTTTCACTTTGTCATCCAACAATGCTGAATTTTGCAATTGAGATACTTGATGTACGAGATAAAAACCCTTAAAGAAGGTTAACTAAAGAGCAAAAAGTTTGCAGCAATGTTTTTTGAAACTTATATTAGCCCAATTACTTACCTGCACCGGCCATGATAACGGAAAATAAAATCTAGTAAAGTAATTCCCTTATTCTCTCTCCATAAATCTGAAAAATTAACATTTTGAAGTTTTTTTTCTCCATTAAGATTCTTACATGCTATACGATATATTTAGGCCAATTTTGACAATATAAAATTTTTAAACAATTTGAAATCGTAACCATTACCGTAATATATTAGTAGTATATTATTACTGTAATATTTTCGGAGAGGTTTGCTTCTTTGCATACAGCAGTAACGTCGTGCCAACCAGACGAGTTTTCTTCACTTGAAGCTAAAATGATTTGCAAAAGAAAAAAAACAGGCTTTTTATATGCATTTGAATAATAAACGGTATATTAAAAAGTAATAATAATAATTTGTTTTAGGGTATTTATCTTGTGTATTCTAAATACTTTGAAATACAGACAAATTGTAAATGTTTCTGTTAAGAGTGGCATTTTTGAGAATTTGATGTTTAAAACTAACTAATTTGAGTTTGTAAATAAATATAAAATAAAATTTAACTTCTTTGCTTTCATTAAAGTGAGAATAAATTATGATATTCAAAAGAAATTTACAACTTACCTGTAGAAGGAAATGCGAATTTATTATCTGGATTGTTGTTACATTTAACAGCTTTGGCCAGCCGCCAATGCTATCCGACTGCTGAGAGTTCTAGCGGAGAATAATGTCAGAAGCAGCCACTGTATAAAAGCACAAGCTAGTTGACTTTAAGCCATAATGAAAAGCAAAAAAACTTAAGAAATGAGTCACAATAATGTAATGCGCGAAGAATGATATTTTAAAGAAATTAACACTTCATCATCAGATAAGTGTACTTCTTTTTAAAGTTTTTCTACTGATAAACCCTTAAAACGCTTCGTCTGGCAGAACATATAAGCTGTTCATAATTTTGTTTTTCGCAATCTAGGGGGCAAGTGCCACCCCCCTGCTACGCCATGCTCTTTTTTGCTTATTAAATTTGCTCTGTAAAATGGTGACAGAATATTCCTTTTTTTAATTCTTCTAATGTTCTTTTAGCTCATTATTAATTATAATTGTTTAATAATTATTTATATCAGTTTTATAATTTCATATATATTTACTTATAATATTTTTAATTCATAATTTAATTCCATTAATTCATTCATTATTATTAATTACAATTTTTTTTGAATTCATTCTTTAATATAATTTTTCATATTTAATTTATTTCTTATAAGATCTGAAATTTTATTATTATTATTTATTAGTATTATTAGTATTTTTATTTTAATGTAATTGCTATGATTATAATTTTTTCTATTCCGCAGTTTTTTTTTTTTTGTTTGTCTTGCGGGCATTTTGAATCTTCAGAAAGATAAGAAAGGCTGATATTATCTGGCCTAGATTAAAAAGATTGAAATACGAGAACGCTTGGTTTTCTGAATAACCTGGTTGTAGAAGTACAGATAGAAGATAGAGGAAATTGGAAAGGATAGTAGGAGAATTAGAGAGATTGATTTACGTGAAAGTAGAATAGAGAGAAGTTAAAGAGATTGATTTACGTAAAAGCAGAATAGAGAGAAATTAAAGAAAGTATTTCGAACGGAAATAAGAGTAAAATTGTATAATATTGTTGAAAACGAAACTGAAAAGTAAAGGAATATTAAAGGTAGACATTGGAGAACAAAGAAGGAGTACATTGGAGAACTGTATATTATATTAGTATTAAGGCAATATAATTTAGGTTTACGTTTCATTATAGAATTAAGGTTTTTTTATTTTTTATTTTCATTGATATTTGGAATATTTTCGGATCGGTAGAGGTATCGGTTCGCCTTGTTGTGGTGAGAGGGGTCTGCGGTAACGTTGACCTTGCCGTGGTGGTTTCCCTTGTATTGGTGGGCTTACCTGGTATCAGCGGATCACTTTGCCGTGGTGGTTTTTTTTTAAATAAAAAGTGGGATTGCTTTGTGTTTTGGTAAATAATAAAAAAAAATAATTGGTAAATAATAATAAAAATAAAAGGAATATTTTTAATGATTTGGCCAACATTAAAATAATTTATATACCGAGGATTATTTTAATTGTTTCCTCACTTAATCCAGAAGCATGCATCATAGTGTTCATGGAGGAATTTACTGCATGCAATCTTTTTACTACTCCGGTTAGGGTGTCGCTGATAGCTTTTTTTACGCTCTCCCGTCTGCCATCAATATATGATTCTTCTTCATTTTTTTTTTTTAGATAAGCTACATATTCACTGGCTGTCATCCTGTATCAATCAATTTTTTCGAATGCGACTTGTAGTACTGGCTCGTCTTTAGTTAGTTCTTTAATTTGGTCATCATCTAATACATGGGCATATTGTAAAAAAATACCCATTTTTCTAACATAGTTTTAAGTTTACTGATATCCTTTTCAACGAATTTATGCAATTCTATAAATGTGTAATCGAAATCTTCTAAATACCGCTTAAAAGTTTTTCTTTCTAACGTAATATGTGAGGACACAGGGTCCACCTCTTCCAGAAACATCTTAAAACTTAAAAATGCTATAAAGAAAACTTTTTTAAGTTTTACATGTCTTTCACCTCTACGTAACTGATTATAGTAAACTGCGGCAGCATACTGTTGTGCCCTTTTCCCATAAAGAGGATCGCAATAGTTTTGCATTTTTATAATATAATGATTTCCAGTATCATCTTTACACAAGAAGTCGACCGAACACGTCTTCATATTAGCTATTACAGGGTTTAGATTACTATCTAACGGTTCGATATGAACTACAGTTTTTCTTTCAGGAAATATTGAATTTACTGCATTGATTAAACTTAGAGAAATCATCTCTTCCGTGAGCAATCTTTTGAACATCAAATCGTTTTTCGGGTCCAGTATCTCTTTCTTTGGTTCTATAACTGCACACATATCTAGAATGGAAAATAAAAAATCATATATATATATATATATATATATATATATATATATATATATATATATATAATATATATATATTATATATATATACTATATATATATATATAATATACTATATTATATTATATATATATATATAATATATATATTTATAATATTATATATATATAATATATATATATAATATATGACATTTACCGTATTTCCATGTGCTGTATTCCACTTTCTCAAGTCGTACTTCCTACTACTGACGCTGCTTCGAGTATCAAGCATTAATCTGTCTTATCTGCAATAATGTGGATTTCAATTAACATCATGTATATGTCATTGAGATGGTAGGCAGTTGATTGGTTGTTTGATTGATTAACATAGGCAACGGTTATATGTATTTCTATGGGGAAAGGGGAGGGAAAATTCCTCCCAAGTTGTTAATGTTTCCGGGTGTTCTCTTGTGTAAGACGATATTAAAGTCTAAAATTTACTCTGTGGACTCCTGCACCATTCGTTGAAATTTCATGAGTGTCAGCCCAGAAATCTATGACATATAATGACTATGCTGGAAAAAGCTTATTTAAGATGGCCAACATTTATCGTAAGTGATTAACTCGGTGCTTTAAAGATGCTATTTCAACCCTCATGCGCGATTTGCTTTCCTCCTTCCAGATCAATAAAACTGAAATTAATATATACTATATATACTATATATATATATATATATATATATATATATATACATATATATATATACTAAAAAAAAATATATAATATATATATATATATATATATATATATATATATATATAGAGAGAGAGAGAGAGAGAGAGAGAGAGAGAGAGAGAGAGAGCCGACCGACCGACCGACCGGCGTTAATGGCTAGAAAACTTATTTTTTACCGTTCATATATAACAAAGTTACAACCAACTCGTAATTATAACCATAATCTTAGAAACGGTATATATTTTATTGAAAAACGGACACCCATTTCAGGTGAAACAACGGATGACTCAGATGAGAATCGTACTTGGACCTGAAAGTGAGTAAAATTGTATTGAGGGGGAGAAGGGAAAAGTAGCAAAAGTCTGACACTTTCACTACACTGAAGTGACATTAAAGTAGGTACGATAACAATTCATTTTCGAGTTACGAATCTCCACTCAAAATGATTACATTGTTTTTACATTTATTGTAATGGAAAGAGAAATAAGGGTCGTTGAATATCAGCGATCAGCTCCTACAGTACCAGAGATTAAAGTATCAATAAAAGTGGGGAAGAAAGTGGTAATAAATCATTTTCTTCAGATCGTAAAGGACTGAAGAAAAGTCTGAAACCTAAACTTGACTCTCTATTCTAAAGGAAACGCAAAAACAGATTCTCAAAGTTTATGAAAACATGAACGGTTGAGGCAATTATATACCCATTTTATTAAAATGTGATATAACCGGAAATGTGTGTGTGTAGATGAAAAAGTAGTTCATCCTAACAAAATTCTTGTTTTTTTTTGAACGCGACATTTAAAAGTGTTTTGACATTAGGTTTTAAGATTAAAGTTATTTATGTTATAGTTTAGAGTACTTTCATCGTTATAATATTTTCATGTAGGTATCGATTAGATAGATAATTTAAATCGGAAAATTGATTGATATCGAGTGGCAATTCTTTCAGCAGAAAAAGGTATATTAAGAGTCTAGGTATTCGAATTTGTGGAACAATTGGAAAGGTCTTAATAAAAAGCAAGATTGGAAGGTTAAAGACCTTGAAAAGTTATTGGACGTTTCTACGGAAGAGTTGTCCATTTCTTATTCTTTGAAAAACTTTTTTAATAATATTTTCTTGATTAAAAACTTCCAAAATGTATATGAATCATTTTATAAAATAACGAAAGAAAAGAAATTTAAAAATGACGAAGGTTTAATTTTATTTCGCCAAAATCAATTGAGAATCCTCAGGAACTTGAGATAATGAAAGAGAATTAAATATTAACTTATTGTCCCGTACTGAAATTTTCCCATACTTGATTTTACCCTGAATTTGATGGGCGCTGTAGACATTTTCATCATTCTCAACCCTTCTGTATATCTGTTGAAAAAATATTAAGAAAAAAAGTAATGAAATTTAATCTTCAAATAAGTATTAAAGAAAAAAAAAGAGAATGAAGTGAAAACAATCTAAAATTCGAAAATATTTCCCTATCTTTAATGATAAGGTTTAAGAATTGTCAAGTTAACTTAAAATTTTCTTTTTTATGGCGTTATTTCAAAAGAAGGTTATAAAACTGAGCACTTTAAAATTAATTTGAGTAGATCTTATCACTTGATTTCATAAATTAAAGTTACTTCTAGATAGTTTAATCAGAAAAAAAAAAATAATAATAAAAATTCTCTCCTAAATAATTTTCCGTACTCTCAAAATTTGACATCCGAAATGATACCAAAGATTCAAGGTTACAAGTATGAGACTTGGTGTCTTCGTCTATTTTCTTAATATCTTCGAAAGTTTCTTTCTATTTTTCCGATGTCCATATTTTGACTCTCGAGTAAGTATTGCGATTTCTTGACATGCTTTTCAAGTACACCCATAGACCACATCATGTTGGAACTCTTCCCTGAGAAATTAGTAATCATGTCTTCACATATCTTTTTCATTACTTTAACAGAAGAGACAAGTTCTTTTTCTGGACATTTTCAAGAGTTGTAAACATTAACGAGTTTACGAATTTTATAAAGTTTCTTCAATATCGAAATTTCAAGTTGTCGTACTCGCGCACAAAGCTGAAATGAGAGCATTACGTCATTGTATTTTGTAAGAAGAGGATGTTATTGGCAATTATTGAAGTGTATCGCAATCAAATTAAATTATTTTCGATTTTATAATTATTAAACTGTAAGTAGTTTAGAAACTTCACCAACTTTACCATCATCTGATAATACCAGAATAGAATTCTGCATCTGGTTCCTATTTTTCAATTGTACGATTGAATCAGAAACTTTCCTTGCGTAATCTTTATAAAAAAATCCACCTTTGTAACGCGTGACTTCATAAGTTCCTTATCTGATTGCATATCCTTATTACACTTACTAAAAGGTGTTGTTCACTTTGTCATCGAGCAATGCTGAATTTTGCTATTATTTGATATATTTGGTGTATGAGTCAAAAACTTAAAGAAGTTTAATTAAAGAGTAAAAGGTGTGCAGCAATGTTTTTTAAAACTTATATTAACCAATTACTTACCTGCACCGGCCATGTTAACGGAAAATAAAATCTAGTAAAGTAATAGCCGTAAATTAGGTCTCTATAAATCTGAAAAATTAACATCTTGAAGTTGTTTTGTGCCTACATTAAATTCGTACATGCCATACGATAGATTTGGGCCAATTTTGACAATATAGTGAAATTTCTAAAATTAATTTCAATTTTTGTAACCATTACCAGCTATAAAGTTCAAAAGTCCTTCAGTCTAATAGTTTCCAAATTTGGTAGTGCGTAAAATTGTATGTGATATGAAGTATTTTAATAGTGAATAAATTTTTTTGATATATATAATAATATATATATATTATTATATCTTATATATATTAATATATACTATATATTATATATATATATATATATATATATATATATATAACTATAGTATGTAAAATTTTACTTTTCGACAGCACTCATATTTTCCAAGTCCACTTTTTATATTTGTTGGGTTCGATTATATCGTATATCGATACATGGAATCGATATTTAACTTAAGTTATTACACAAATCAGGCCTCGTTTGTCTATTCAACCAATTCATCTATCCTGGATCATTTTCTCATTCGAATGAGTCGTAGAAGTCGGGCTTTTTCTTAACCCGCTGGCTTCTGTAATCACCTGAAGTATTAGAAGCTGTTTCAAATAAAACTGGTGTTCACATGTGCACATTTTCTTTGCTATTGGTACCTCTGACTTAATATAAATTTAGATCATAATTATGTTTTAAAACATAACGTTTTTTATTAATTAACTAATCTTTCAATGATGTTATTATTTTATCAATCCCTGTTTCATCCTTATGGATAACTATCCTAGTTAATGTACTTGCTTAATTGAGTAGCTAAGTTAGAACATCTATACAACTCCGAACTAAAAGTCGTTTAAAACGGATAAGCAAGCCACAATTTCCATGGATAGATGACGTAATTCGGGAGATGAATAATCTAGCCACTTCTTTATCTTTGAGATGAGATGAGATGCTGCGTCACGAATCCATCTTTTTGGTGGAGATACATGTGTTTGTTTATGATTGGGGCACAACTTGTCCAATCCTATATTTTTTTACAATTATAAATGAATCTTTGTAAATATATATATATATATATATATATATATTATATATAGTTTCAACCATTTATATAAATATATATATATATATATATATAATATATATATATATATATATATACATATATTATAAATATATCTTTGTATAATATATATATAATATATATATATATATAGTTTCAACCATTCCCGATATACCCTTCCTAATAAAATAAATCCCTTTCCGCTATACCCATTCTATGTATAAGTGATAAGAACTATAAAAAAAAATCGTTAATGGAAATTGAAAATTGAAAGATTCAAATATGTTTATTAACTAAAATTCAAAAAAAGAAATTGTTTTAACAAATGGTAGATAAAGAAATATGAAACAACAACAACAATAATAATAATAATAATAATAATAATAATAATAATACTTTTGGTAGCTTCCCATTTTAACATATTCAATGATGTTTGTTGTTGAATAAAATCTTAAACTACCTTTTATGCAAATCTATTTTAATTAGTTAAAACTCCATGCTAATCGTAATAATGCAATTAGTCACAACGTAATTGGAATTTCAACGAGATTTATAGTTCATTAGAGTTTGTTGGATAGATTGCTCTCCCAATTGTGTCTTGAGACATAGGGTAAGTCAATCAAACTCTCGAGGATCGAATTAAAGAGAAATTAGGAGACTTTATTCCCCTGTTCACGAAAATAATGTTGAGAATAATATCCAATCCCATTTTCATGTAAATATAAAAAATTGTACTCATCAGCCACATTATAAGGAGAGTATTTGAGAGTTCTTATTTTAAACTGCCATCCTATAAACCATTGGAAAAAGAAAAATCAAAGAAAACCTTGCCGCGCTAGAAGGAAAAACAAAAAGGATCAAGAAACGGAATTAAGAAAGAAAATGGACATTGCGCTTTTAAAGCTAAATTTAAATGGAAATGCGATAAAAAATTAAACTATATTAAAATTTAAAGAAAAAAACTTTATAGTTATTAGCATACTAATTTTAAAAAGTATTTTCTAAATAATGATAAAAAAATAGGTAAAATTTCTTTGTAAGATGAATGTAATAATTTAAGTGTGCGTTAAAGGAAAACAAACGAAAAAAATGGAAAAGTTTTATTATTTGATTAAATCTGCTGTGTTGTCCTTTCGAATTTACATTTTTTTGAAAGTCGAATTTGTTGTTAAAATTAATTTAGTTTATGCTTTACCATGATAGCTCCAACTGCAAATAATTAAGTAATAAAAATTATGTATAATAATTAATACATAGATAAAATTTAAGGATCTCATTGAAGAGAATAGAGGATGATGTTATTTTTACCTTTCTAATACTCGTGTATAACATATTCTAGCAACATTATAGTTTCCAGTTTTAATGACTTCCCAATTTCCTACAATGAAACAGGATTATATTGAGGTCCTGATTTCTTTGTAGTGGAATCTTTACAGCCGAGATATTTACTTATTGAATATTTGCTAGAAAATCCAGCACAGCCAATACACTTAACATACGGACCTTTTTTATTAGCCTTTTAAAAAAAAAATGTCAGTTTTCCCGTAGTTTTTAAGCTCTTTTCGTTAGCTTTTTTTGTTCCTTTCTTTTTTAATAAAAAGAAGTAATGTATTCTTTTGTCTACGAAGTTTTAAGGCTTTTATAATATCAGGCTCTGATTTGTGCTTCATAGAAATATGTCGCGTTAATCTTCGTTTGCTTTAATCTGCAAAATGGACATGGCCGTTTACTATTCAGTATAGGGTATACCATAAGTCAAGTTTCGGTATGAATTTTGTTGACATCAAGATCATAAAACTCGGAAAAACATTTTACTTCATCACCCCAAAACTGCCTACGGAGACCTAACTAAGAAACCGGAGCCAAAGAAAAAGAAAAATGCCTGCACGTTGTTTTCTGAAAAATCTATATCTAAAGAGGATGAAAGTTTTAGGAGTAGAAGACCCTCCAGTCACATTAATGATTCCAATATCGAGCAGAAAGTTTCAGCCAGGATAATTTTGCTTTATGTTGTTGAGGTTGTTCCTTTCTAGGTGGTGCAAGTCTACTAAGACTCAGCAGTAATAACAGTTGGCGGATAAGAGCAGATCAGCAATTATTTGATCAGTAGTTTGAATTGCACCTATTGAACAACTTCAAAATTCTTTGGATATTGATCAGAGTACTGCTTAAGGTAAATATTTTTGTTGAATAATGTTAACCACTGGTTTAACTAAAGCAAAATATTGGTTATTACGGAAGACGTAATAATGAAATTGGGTCTTGTTGCTTTTTCAAATATGGAAAGGAAGCTGTTTTTCTTTTGTTTGATTGTTGTCTTCAACAATTTTTATCATATTTGTAGGAAATAGCAATACTATGATATTTTGAGTTCCAACGGGTTTTCCAAAGTTTAGGCAATTTGGAATATATTTCCTTTTAGGTTGGGAGTCTCTGAAAAATTTTGTCTTTTAATGTGCCAATTAGTATTTTCAAAATTACAGGAATAATGTTTAGCATTACATGACCAAATTAAACCGATGCTTACATAGTGAAAATATAATCTTTTTTTCATATTTTTCCCGCAGTTTCTTTTGAACCCTATGTTCTATCCTGCCAATGCTGCGCAGCTGTCGCACCCCTGACCAACGCATAGACTCGGCATCAAAACCTTTCTAAAAACAAATCAATCTTTGCAATGGTTCAAGAACTTCCAAACCCCAGAAATCTTCTCAACAGTCCACTTTTCAAGAATCGAAAAACACTTAAGGCTATAGATAATTGTTCGTTGCCGGCAAAAATCCGCAGTTTCATCTGCCAATAGGGATAATACAAAAAAAATTTTTTGCAACCGCAACAATCATGTTTTTATGAATAATTCCCACACAAATTATCAAGTTCATTTTGAATCACGGAGAACGTCCCAGACGGCATTCTTCTGTTCCTGAATATGTTCTTTCAATCCACATCACCACTTTCTATTTCGCAGCCTTAATCAGTCTCAAAAATTCTCTCGTGCAGTTCTTTACCTCTTTCCGCAGAAAACTATGGTCTCAAAAGTGCTGTAATATTTCTTTTATTTTCGCAAATTATTTTTTGATGTGTTGTCTGCAACTGAATATCAACGGTACGCTTTCCGTGATTGATTTAACAGCTTTGGCAGCCGCCAAAATGCTATCGACATACCGAGATTCTAGCGGAGAATAAATGTCAGAAAGAGCCAGCTGTATAAAAGAACAAAGCTAGTTGACTTTAAACCAATATGAAAAGGAAAACACATTTAAAACTTTAGAAAAAATAAAATAAATAAACTATTAATATAATTATAATTAGTAATTACTACTTCATTATCATCGATATGGTGTATTTTTTTCAGTTTTCTACTAATAAAACCCTTAAAAAACGTCGTCTGGCAAACATAAAGGTTCAATAATTTTTTTCTTTGCCTAAATTTAGGGGCAAGTGCCCCCCCCCTCCACCCCCCTGCTGCTTTTTGCTTATAATTATTATATAAATTATTTTTAATTTCATTCCTTATTTAATTTTATTCATATTAATTTTAAATAATTTATTTATTTTTTTGTTTAATAATTATATATCTAATTATAATTTAATTTATATTTATTTAAATATTTTAATTCCTAATTTATACTTCTGAATTCTTTCTGAACTTTTAACCCCTTCCTTTTCTTGAATTTCACTCTTTATTAAATTCTCTATTTATGAACTCTCTTCTAAAACTTCAATATTTCATAATACAGCTGCTTAGTAAGAATACAATGTCGATATTGGTAAATTGCTAAATGCGATATTTTTTTTCTATTCCGCAGTTTTTTTAAGCTTGTCTTGCGGGCATTTGAATCTTCAAAAAGACTAAAGAAGGCTGAATTATCTCGAACTAGATTAAAATATTGAAATAGAGAAACGCTTGGTTTTCTGAAAACCCCCCCCCCCAGGTTGTAGAAGTACCAGATAGAAGATAGAAGAAATTGGACAGGATAGTGGAGAATTAAGAGAGATTGGATTACGTGAAAGATAAGAATAGAGAGAAATTAAAAGAGATTGATTTACGTAAAAGCAGAATAGAGAGAAATTAAAAGAAACTATTTCGAACGAAATTTTTTATAAAAATGTATAAATTGTTGAAAATTCAAGGATTGAAAGAAAGGAATATTAAAGGGATAGCCATTAGTTAAATCAATAATTCGTGAGAGTATTATATATTAGTATTAAGGCAATATAATTTAGGTTTACGTTTCATTATAGAATTTGGTTTTTTTTATTTTTTATTTTCATTGATATTTGGAATATTTTCGGATCGGTAGAGGTATCGGTTCGCCTTGTTGTGGTGAGAGGGGTCTGCGGTAACGTTGACCTTGCCGTGGTGGTTTCCCTTGTATTGGTGGGCTTACCTGGTATCAGCGGATCACTTTGCCGTGGTGGTTTTTTTTTAATAAAAAGTGGGATTGCTTTGTGTTTTGGTAAATAATAAAAAAAATAATTGGTAAATAATAAAAAAATAAAAGGAATATTTTTAAAACATTAAAATAATCTATATACCGAGGATTATTTTAATTGTTTCCTCACTTAATCCAGAAGCATGCATCATAGTGTTCATGGAGGAATTTACTGCATGCAATCTTTTTACTACTCCGGTTAGGGTGTCGCTGATAGCTTTTTTTACGCTCTCCCGTCTGCCATCAATATATGATTCTTCTTCATTTTTTTTTTAGATAAGCTACATATTCACTGGCTGTCATCCTGTATCTAAATTTTTTCGAATGCGACTTGTAGTACTGGCTCGTCTTTAGTTAGTTCTTTAATTTGGTCATCATCTAATACATGGGCATATTGTAAAAAAAAATACCCATTTTTCTAACATAGTTTTAAGTTTACTGATATCCTTTTCAACGAATTTATGCAATTCTATAAATGTGTAATCGAAATCTTCTAAATACCGCTTAAAAGTTTTTCTTTCTAATGTAATATGTGAGGACACAGGGTCCACCTCTTCCAGAAACATCTTAAAACTTAAAAATGCTATAAAGAAAACTTTTTTAAGTTTTACATGTCTTTCACCTCTACGTAACTGATTAGAGTAAACTGCGGCAGCATACTGTTGTGCCCTTTTCCCATAAAGAGGATCGCAATAGTTTTGCATTTCTAGAATATAATGATTTCCAGTATCATCTTTACACAAGAAGTCGACCGAACACGTCTTCATATTAGCTATTACAGGGTTTAGATTACTATCTAACGGTTCGATATGAACTACAGTTTTTCTTTCAGGAAATATTGAATTTACTGCATTGATTAAACTTAGAGAAATCATCTCTTCCGTGAGCAATCTTTTGAACATCAAATCGTTTTTCGGGTCCAGTATCTCTTTCTTTGGTTCTATAACTGCACACACTTTTATTAGAATGGAAAATGAAAAAATCATCATATATATATACAAATCTGTAAGAGCATTATATATAATATATATATATATATATATATATATATTATTATATATATATATATATATATATTATATATATAAATAAGAAAGCAAAACTTTGATAAGAATTGATAATTTATTCAATCACTTAAAACTAGGTTAAAAAAATTCGTCAGTCGAGACCATTTGGAAGGAGTTAAGCTGAGAAAGTAAAATTTGTGAAAGGTTTTAATCTTACAAAAAAGTTTTATGTGTTTTTAAATTTTTTCCGATCTAAATGCTTCGGAATAACGAAAAAGGTTTATTAAAAAATTTAGAAAATTTGGTTGTAATCTCGGAGATAGTGTATTATCCATTTTTTAACAAATATTTACATTCCATTCTAGATATTTGGTCGATCTTTAAAGAATTGTCAATAATTAAAATAAAAGTTTTTAATAAATAATTGAATGTAAATTATTGTTTTAACAAACATTTAAAATTTTTTAGTAAGTGGGGATTTTGGGGAATTTTAAATAAGTAATTTAGAATAATAATAAAGTATATTAATAAATATATAAATAGATAAATTAAGGTGTTAACGGGTATTATTGTGGGTTTATTTTGAGCGGGGTGGTGGCCCTAGGTGTTGGAAGTGCCTAGGGGGTCCAACAAAGCGGCAAGCCTGAGCGAGTATAATATATAGGAGAAGGCGAAAAAGATGGGAGGAGGGAGTAATTAGAGTGGAGTATGAACGTGAGGGGTTAAACGAGGATTTGAAGAGAAGGAAGTGGGGTTTAATTTTGAAGAAAAAGGTTGGATGTGCTGGGGATAACAAACTAAGTTGAAGGGAAAGAGGGAGGTGGACTTGGGAAAATACAAGGGTATGATATCAGGGTGAGAGATGAGGGCGAGGAAGGGCGTGGAATAGTTATGAGGAAAGAGGTGTGGGATAAGGTAAGGTGTGTATCAGGGAGTTCCAGATAATGTGGGTTGAAAGTGAAATTTGGGGGAATGTGGTTTTTGTATGCCGCATATGCAACCAGTTAATGAGCGAGAGGAGGAGAAGAAAGATGCGTGGAGTGAGTGAGTGAGTGTTGGGAAAAGTTTTTAATTTAAATATAAAATTTCTATTTGGGAGATTTGAATGCAGGAGTGGCAAGGGAGGGGGTGGAAGAATAATAGGAAACCATTTGGGTAGGGGAGAGGAATGTTAATGGAGAAAGTCTGTTAGAGTGTGTTGAAAGAAGAATGATAGTGGAGAATACTTGGTTCAAGTGAAAATCAAAAGTATACATGGAAGAGTGAGATAAACGGGGGGGAGGGCGGCACTGGATTATGTGTGTGAATTGGAAGGATAGAGGCAGATTGTAGATGTAAATGTATTTAGAGGGGCGGGAGGACCGGAGATATCGGATCACTATTGTGTTGCTAGATAAGTGGAGGAGAGTGATGGTTAGGATAGGGAGAAAAGAGGAGAGTAGAATGATAAGAAGGTGGAAAAAAAATTGAGGCAATGTGTATGAGGGAGTTTAGGAAGAGTATGGAGGATAGGGGAGAAGACGTGAGAGGGAACAGGAAGGGGAGTGGAGGAGTGGAGGAGATTTAAAAAGCAGTATGTGAAGAGAGCTAAAGGGTATGTGAGTAAAAAGGTGGTGCAAGCAGAAGGAAGGATGAAGGTGGAATGAGAGGTGAATGAGGTGTAAAGAAAAAGGAGCTATGTGAAATGTTGGAAGTAGGAAGAGAAAGCTGGGAGGAATTATAGAAGGGTTAGAGTGAAGCAAAAAGGCCGGTGATAGCGACGAAGAGAAGAGCAAAAAATATTGAGTGGTGTAGAAAAGTGACGGGAAATTTTGAATCGGGAAGTAGATGTTCTGAAAGAAGTGAATAGAAAAAGAAGAAGAAGGAGGGTTGGGGAGAGGATTAAGGGAAGAGATGGGAAGTGGATAGGAGGAGAGGAAAGGGTGAGAAGATGGCGGGAGTATTTAGTGATTAATTGAATAAGTCGGGTGGGCGGAGGAGGAAGATTTGACAAAGAGTGCAGGTGGGGAATGGAATGGGAGGAGGGAGATGAAATACAAATGGAGAAATTATTAGGGCGAGAATAAAAGGAAAAAAAGAAGTCCGCAGGTTTGAATGGTGTGAGAATGAAATGTTGCAGAAGGGAGTATAGGTGGAGGAATGGCTATGTATAGTGATTAATAATTTGGAGGAGTGGTGAGTACCACAGATTGGAGGATGGTGTTTGGCCCCCGGTATAAGGAAGGGGATAGATGGAAAATGTGGGAATTATTAGAAGATATGTCTTTTAAGTGTGGTAGGGAAAGTTAGGGAGAAACTGATGAGACGAGTGAGAGTTTTAACGAGGAGGAAATGGGGAAGAACAAGATATTTAGGGAGGAAGTCCAGGTGAGAATGTATTAAATTAAAAGATGCTTGTGGAGAAAAGGATAGAGAGGAAAGGGAAAGTGTATGGTGTTTTAGAATTTTAGAGAAAGCATTATATAAGTGAAAGGGAATGTGAGGTGTTGGAGAAAAATGGCAGTGGGGGGCAAATATAAAAGGTATTAGCCTTTTATAGGAATAGTAGTAGAATGTCTTGTGAGAGTTTAGGAGGGAGAGTGAGATGTTTGGTGGAGAGGATTGAGCAGGCGGTGTAATTCACCGGGCTTTTCCAATTTGCTTATGGAGAGGTTTGCAGAGGAATGGTGAGGGAGGGACCGAGGTTGGGTGGAATTGATGAAGGGAATGATAGAAGGGAAGTAAACATGATACTGTTTGCGGACGATTCTGCCCCTTGTGGCGAAGAACGCGGAAGGGCTGAGGTATGGTGAGGGAGTTTGAGATAATGTGTGGACAAAAGGGGCTTAAAAAAAACCCAGGTAAGAGTAAAGTGTTAGTGTTTAGAAAGAAGGAAAGAGAGGAGGGAGGGGTCAGAGGTTAGAGTAGGGGTGTATTGAATAAAATAAAATCTTTAAATTTAGGATAAATTACAGAACTGAAATTATGAAGGAGAGATAGAACATAGAGAGGAGAAGAATGAGAGCTTTGAAGTTAGTCTGAGAGAATTATAGGAAGGGGATTTTATCCACAGAAAAGTTAAGTTAAGGATGTTTGAAAAAAATTGCCGTACCAGCGGTGTTGTATGGGTGTGAAAAACGTGGGGGTTGAATGCCAGGTCCAGGAAGAAGTTGGAAGTATTTGAGATGAAGGGTTGGAAGAGCGGTTGGGTTAGCGAAGAGAGGATTAGGAAATAGGTGGTGAGGGAGATAGTGATTAGGAGGAATGTTTGGTGGGAAGACGGAGAAGGAATGCTTAAGATGGTAATGGCATCTAGTGAGAATGAGGAACCAGAGAGTGGTTAGCAGAAGTTTGGGAGGCGGAGGATAGAAGGAGAGGAAGGGAGACAAGAAGCGAGGGGCATGGATGAAATAAAGGAGATGCTGAGGAGGGAGGGATGGGTGGAGAAAGGTAGGGTGTTGGCGAGAGATAGATTGGAATGGAGGTGGGTGAGGGCGAGATGAGAGAAGGTGTGAATGATATATACTACTACCACTACCCCGCTCAAGCGGGAAAAAAGTGTAAGAAAATAATAAATAATATATATATATATATATAATATATATATATAATATATATATATATATACTATATATATATACTACAACCTATATGTATTGATATATATATAATATATAATCACACGTATTTCACATAGTGCTGTTATTCAAACTATCTGGTCTATACCAAATTACGCTGCTTCGAGTATCAAGCATTAATCTGTCTTATCTGCAATAATGTGGATTTCAATTAACATCATGTATATGTCATTGAGATGGTAGGCAGTTGATTGGTTGTTTGATTGATTAACATAGGTAACGGTTATATGTATTTCTATGGGGAAAGGGGAGGGAAAATTCCTCCCAAGTTGTTAATGTTTCCGGGTGTTCTCTTGTGTAAGACGATATTAAAGTCTAAAATTTACTCTGTGGACTCCTGCACCCATCCTTGAAATTCCATGAATGGCCGGCCAGAAATCTATGACATATAATGACTATGCTGAAAAAAGAGCTATAAAGAAGGCCAACATTTATCGGTAGAGTGATTAACTCGGTGCTTAAAGATGCTATTTCAATCCCTCATGCGGATTTGCTTTCCTCCTTCAGATCAATAAACTGAAATTATAAATTACTAATTATTATATATATATAATAATATATATTTTTTAAATATATATATATAAATATATATATATATATATATATATATATATATATATATATATATATAGAGAGAGAGAGAGAGAGAGAGAGAGAGCCGACCGACCGACCGACCGGCGTTAATGGCTAGTAAACTTATTTTTTACCGTTCATATATAACAAAGTTACAACCAACTCGTAATTATAACCATAATCTTAGAAACGGTATATATTTTATTGAAAAACGGACACCCATTTCAGGTGAAACAACGGATGACTCAGATGAGAATCGTACTTGGACCTGAAAGTGAGTAAAATTGTATTGAGGGGGAGAAAGGAAAAGTAGCAAAAGTCTGACACTTTCACTACACTGAAGTGACATTAAAGTAGGTACGATAACAATTCATTTTCGAGTTACGAATCTCCACTCAAAATGATTACATTGTTTTTACATTTATTGTAATGGAAAGAGAAATAAGGTTCGTTGAATATCAGCGATCAGCTCCTACAGTACCAGAGATTAAAGTACCTCTTTTTGGCATTCAGGTCATCTTTTGAATCCTTTTGATAACATATCTCAAGAAAAGTCTGAAACCTAAACTTGACTCTCTATTCTAAAGGAAACGCAAAAACAGATTCTCAAAGTTTATGAAAACATGAACGGTTGAGGCAATTATATACCCATTTTATTAAAATGTCATATAACCGGAAATGTGTGTGTATAGATGAAAAAGTAGTTCATCCTAACAAAATTCTTGTTTTTTTTTGAACGCGACATTTAAAAGTGTTTTGACATTAGGTTTTAAGATTAAAGTTATTTATGTTATAGTTTAGAGTACTTTCATCGTTATAATATTTTCATGTAGGTATCGATTAGATAGATAATTTAAATCAGAAAATTTATTGATATCGAGTGGCAATTCTTTCAGCAGAAAAAGGTATATTAAGAGTCTAGGTATTCGAATTTGTGGAACAATTGGAAAGGTCTTAATAAAAAGCAAGATTGGAAGTTATTGAAAAGTTATTGGACGTTTCTACGGAAGAGTTGTCCATTTCTTATTCTTTGAAAAACTTTTTTTAATAATATTTTCTTGATTAAAAACTTCTAAAATGTATATGAATCATTTTATAAAATAACGAAAGAAAAGAAATTTAAAAATGACGAAGGTTTAATTTTAACTCGCCAAAATCAATTGAGAATCCTCAGGAACTTGAGATAATGAAAGAGAATTAAATATTAACTTATTGTCCCGTACTAAAATTTTCCCATACTTGATTTTACCCTCAATTTGATGGGCGCTGTAGACATTTTCATCATTCTCAACCCTTCTGTATATCTGTTGAAAAAATATTAAGAAAAAAAGTAATGAAATTTAATCTTCAAATAAGTATTAAAGAAAAAAAAAGAGAATGAAGTGAAAACAGAATCTAAAATTCGAAAATATTTCCCTATCTTAATGATAAGGTTTAAGAATTGTCAAGTTAACTTAAAATTTTCTTTTTTATTGCGTTTTTTCAAAAGCACTTTAAAATGAGCACTTTAAAATTAATTTGAGTAGATCTTATCACTTGATTTCATAAATTAAAGTTACTTCTAGAAAGTTTAATCAGAAAAAAAAATAATAATAAAAATAAAAATAATCTCCTAAATAATTTTCCGTACTCTCAAAATTTGACAGCCGAAATGATACCAAAGATTCAAGGTTACAAGAATGAACTTGTGTCTTCGTCTATTTCAATGTCGTCTTTTGTTTGCGAAAATTCTTTCTATTTTTCGATGCCCATATTTTGTCTCTCGAGTAAAGGCGTTTTCGATTTGGCAAGAATTCTTCTAAACGGAAGAAGTTCTTCACTTTCCCATTTGATTCAATATTTCTTTCAAACGAACGGAAGAAAATTTCCTAGCAAAATCGGGAATTTTTCTTCCATCCTCAAGGTTGCTAATTTTCGGTCTTCACGTTTTGATTTGTGTATTACCTTGAAGTTTGTGACGTCACATGAAATCGTAAAAAAATGTTTTTTTAATGTTTTCAAGTTTTCGAACCACTATTTTATATTCGAAATATATTAATTATGTGGAATGTGCTGAATGCAGCTGTGAAAATAATTATAAAAAAATTACAAAAATTGAGAAATTTTATTTCTCTATTATCTTTACTCTCCCATCACTCGAAGTGATCATGTTTCAAACATGTTATAAACGTGAAGATATATGTAAGATATATATATACTTAATATTATATATAATATATATATATATATAATATAATATATATTATAATATATAATATATATATATATATATATAATAATATATATATAATATATATATAATAATAAGTAAACTATAACACTAAAAAATTGTAATTAATAGCCTTTATAGGCTTAGGTCTGTGCTGTAAAATGTAAACAAACCTCAAAACTGAAGAATGTTCATTTGATTTTTCATCGAAAATGAACTCAAGAACGTCCTTCGATTTGGAAGAAAAACTTGCCAAATCTAAAACGCCTTAAGTCTTGCGATTTCTTGAGATGCTTTTTAAGTACACCCATAGACCACATCCTGTTGGAACTCTTCCCTGAGAAATTAGTAATCATGTCTTCACATTTCTTCTTCATTACTTTAACAGAAGAGACAAGTTCTTTTTCTCGACATTTTGTAGAGTTGTAAACATTAACGAGTTTAGGAATTTTATAAAGTTTCTTCAATATTGAAATTTCAAGTTGTCGTACTCGCGCACAAAGCTGAAATGAGAGCATTACGTCAATGTATTTTGTAAGAAGAGGATGTTATTGGCAATTGTTGAAGTGTATCGCAAGCAAATTAAATTATTTTCGATTTTATAATTATTAAACTGTAAACAGTTTAGAAACTTCACCAACTTACTTTACCATCATCTGATAATACCAGAATACCATTCTGCATCTGGTTCCTATTCTTCATTGTACGATTGAATCAGAAATTTTCATTCCAATTCTTTTTAAAAAATCCACCTTTGTAACGCGTGACTTCATAAATTCTTTATCTGATTGCATATCCTTATTACACTTACTAAAAGGTGTTGTTCACACTTTGTCATCGAGCAATGCTGAATTTTGCCATTATTTGATATATTTGGTGTATGAGTCAAAAACTTAAAAAAGTTTAATTAAAGAGTAAAAAGTTTGCAGCAATGTTTCTTAAAACTTATATTAATTAATTACTTACCTACACCGGCCATGTTAACGGAAAATAAATTTTAGTAAAGTAATAACCTTAAATTAAATCTATAAATCTGAAAAATTAATATCTTGAAGTTGTTTTGTGTCTACATTAAAATTCGTACATGCCATACGATAGATTTGGGCCAATTTTGACAATATAATGAAATTTCTAAAATTAATTTCAATTTTTGTAACCATTACCGGTATAGTTCAAAATCAAGGTCCTTCAGTTGAATAGTTCCCAAATTTGGTAGTGCGTAAAATTGTACGTTAACAATAACCGGATGCTCTAAGTCTAACCACTAGGACATCCACGTCCCCAAAAAAGAACGCTTCAAGCGTAGTTCTTTAAAAGCACCCGTTTTCTCATTCCCATAATTGCTGAAGTACTCAAAAAGGCCTAGCCCCCATTTTAAATGAATGAGATTTTACTCTCCATCAACTCTCCAATCAAGCGCGGATTCGAACATATGACACCGCGTCGCAGTGTTAACAATAACCGGATGCTACTACCACTACCATCCACGTCCCCATAAAAAGAACGCCTCAAGAATAGTTTCCAAAGCACCCGGTCCTCTCATCCCACAATCGCAGAGCACTCAAAGGCCCGGCCCCCACCTCAAATGAATGAGTCACAGGAGATTCCACTCTCCATCAGCGGGACTCGAACACTGGACACCGCATCGCAGCGTCAATAACAACCGGACGCTCCAACCACCAGGCCATCCACGTCCCCTCTAACCACTAGTCCATCCACGTCCCCATTTCAAATGAATGAGTCACAGGAGATCCCACCCTCCATCAGCGGGACCCGAACACTGGACACCGCGTCGCAGTGCCAACAACAACCGGATGCTCCAACCACTAGGCCATCCACGTCCCCCCAAAAAAAGAACGCCTCAAGAACAGTTTTCAAAGCACCCGGCTTTCCCATCCCACAATCGCTGAGCACTCAGGCCCGGCCCCCACTTCAAATGAACGAGTCACAGGAGATTCCACTCTCCACCAGCGGGACTCGAACACTGGACAACGCGTCGCAGAGTCAACAACAACCGGATGCTCCAACCACCAGGCCATCCACGTCCCCAAAAAAGAACGCCTCAAAAGCAGTTTCCAAATCACCCGGTCCTCTCATCCCACAACTGCTGAGCACTCAAAGGCCTTGCTCCCATTATATATATATATATATATATAATATAATATATATAATAATATATATATATATTATATATATATATATATAATATATATAATATATAATATAATATATATATATATTACGACTACGTTTTGCCAACCTCAATGAGTTTGATACAAAGTTCTTTAATTGTTTTTGTAACGTCGATTCATATTCAAAAGTTATCAAGTCAGGATCTTTATTTTCAGACCTGATCTTAGCAATGGACTCCAGAGTTCTTCTCGCTGTAACATTTTAGGTGGCTCTTCTGTGCATGTTCTGAAGAAATACATTTTACGGGAACGTTTATCGCAGTCCTTCTTTAATGTCCCGTTACAGAACATACATATCCAACCCTTGACTGGTCCTTTACATTTTACATTTTTTTTATTTCTTTTTCATTTCTATATTTTTATGAACTAGCAAAGCTACTTGACTGCTCTGTTTTCTGTTTGTGTTTTTTTTATATGTGATTTGCCCTGACTAATGAATATGATCACTGTTATTTTCATCAAATACAATTGGATTATTATAATTATCGTTATTTATCGTATTTTCATCTGCAAAGTGGGACATATGAATAGAAATATAATTTTCGGTAACATAGACCTAAAAAATGTACTTGGGTGACAATTTGGAGAAATCAAATTAAGTGTAGTCATGTGGTTGTAAGAAAGTATCCCGCTACATCCCAGGGCAGCATCTTCAGCTGCAGGAATTATTTCTGCTTCCATGTGAAATGTCCGAATAGTATCATTAGAAGTAGTAAAATATTCGACCAATTCCACAACTTAATTAAATTTGTCCATTTCGTTAGGGAAGGACTCTAATCTAATTAATAACTTCAGGACCCAAAATGTGGGTAAGCGTCCTTTTAAATTCTTGGCGCTGTTGTGCTGAAAATTTCCCGGAAATGTGGCTTTCTTGTTCAGACGACGTATTAATATACATAGAGTAATCAGGTTTTTCTGGATCAAATGGACATACCCCAGCAACTTTAAAAGAATTACAAATCGAGGACTTTTCACAATTTTTTATGCACAACGTTGTATAATATGTGAGTAACGTCTTACCTCGTAACACTTTTAAGAGGATCATCTTGCACAGCTTACCATCATTTAATTTTATAGGGGTTTAAAAATTCGAAGATCATTTGGCTGCAAAATGTCGGTCGTGTTGGGAGGAAGTATATATAAAATTATTTTATTTTGTTCGTATATTTCAGAGGCTTGTAAGAAGGTGTGGCTTTTGTAACCATCGATGAAAAGAATCACTGGCTTCTTAACGTTGTTTTTGTTAAGCCATGGAGTGAAATCATTCGCCAGAAATTCCATAGGGTTGCAATTTTCCGTCCCTACAAAGCGTAAATTATACCAGATGTCACCTCGAAACTATTTAATTCTCTTTTAAGCAATGAATTATGCAGAAATGTGCATAAGGTCTTAAAAATAATATGATTATTCCAAAGCATTTGTTTATATTCATAGATTTCCCTGTTTATTATATTAATAAAGAAAAAAAAATCCTTATGTAATATTTTTACTCTCCTGTATTCGGCAACTATAAAGTTTTCCCTTGCACGAACGTAAGCAACACCATGTCACCAGGAAACAAATTTTAATTTCTTACTTTTAGAATGTGTAATCCGTCAAGGGAATACTTTGCGATGTTTTCTTTTCCCCAGATCTCGTCTGTGTCAAAGCCAGGGATAGAGATTCTATCAATAGCATAACTCTTTCCAAAGCCGGGGGGAGTGAAGACCAGGTACCGACATTTGACCCCGCCACACTTTAGGCGTTTTTTGAATTTTCAATAATTGCCGCTGCCTCTTTTTTGTCTTCTAGGGTTTTCTTTTCTTCTCCTGGTTTAGGTTTATGAACAGATTTCTCCTCGAATACTTCCATTTTTTCTTCAATTTTCTTCCCCAGTGGATCTTTGGCTTCAGAACTCGTTTTCGAACTATTGCCTTAAAACAGTCCTCTACGTTTGTTCATAAATTGCTTCCATTTAGGTGCGTGCTGCTGACCCCTTGGATAGCATAAGTTCCGAAGAGCCATACACAGAAAGCAGCACTTGCACTTTGGATCAGCCTAGCGTGTTGTGCTCCAACAACGTGTGTCATCAGTGCCAACGGGACAAATTAAAATCAGTTCATTCTTATGCTACAGTGTAGGTGGACGTCTTTTTTTTTTTTTTTTTTTTTTTTTTTTTTTTTTTTTTTTGAAAATTTAATTTGCATATATGAAATAAATTATTTATTTATAGAAAAAAATTATTTTTTTCACCCTCATACATTGGTCAAGAATATCATTATTATTAGCAGTTTCCCCTTACACTAAAATTATTATTATTATTTATAACTATAGACGCCGCATGTAAGCTTATACTGTCACCATGACTTGGAATAGAGAACTGATAAAATATCTTTACAGATCGGAATAACCTTAATCTACATGATCATGTGTAAACAAACTCGCTTTATATTAGATAATATATATAACTATATATAATATATAATATATTATATAATAAGATATATATATATATAATAAGTATATATATATATATATATATATATATATATATATAAATATATAAAAACTGCAGCCCCCTCCGCATAGCCCATAAAGACGAGCCGCTACTATATATATAATTATATATATAGTATATTATATAGTATATATATATATATAATATAATAAATATAATATTATATAATATAATATATACTAATATATATAATATATAGTATTAGTTTATTATATAATATATATAATATATATATAATATTGTTCTACCGGATATTAGGACTCCTACTTCTAAAAAAAAATTATGGAATTAAAGACCGAAAAATAGGAACATCCACCGAGAGTTTACCGTGGATGTTTCGGGGGTAGAGGGAAGCGAAGAGTACCACCACAGCCCAACAGGGAACCCTCCCTGCAAGCCGGAAACCCCCGGCCACATGATTAATCGTTGCGATTCCCTTAAAGGTATTGGTAAAAAATAACTAAATTGTGTCCATAAATACTTTGTGAAGCAGAAGGAATAGCATCGTAGATTACCAAAATTTTCACTTGCAACTCTGTAAATATAATGATATATATATATAGAGCTATATATATATATATGGCCAATATATATATATATATATATATATATATATATATATTATTATAAAGTATTGTACAATAGATATGAATATAATATATAACAACTCCAGAAGAGCTTTCGCCCATGCAGTTGTCCAGCATGTGCTTGCTCCCTTTCTAGCGGCCCAAACTCACGAACCCTAGAACACTCCAGAAAGCCATTTCTCGGCGCAACGGTTTGGATGCCCAGTCCTCATGTTTAAACATCTCAGGTTAAGGTTTCGCCCTTCAGTAAGAACTAGCATTTCTTCTCCCATTATGCCTCAAAACTTCGCCTTCCTAGAGCTCTCCAAGGAGCTTGTCTATAGGCGCATTAGATTTACCAACGCTGTCCTCCAAGAGTGTATATATATAATATATTATATATATATATATATAATATAATATATATATATATAATAAATATATATATATATAATATATAATATATATATATATATTATATATATGCCAATTCCTAGATAAGCAGCCAATGATAATTTTTGGTACTTTTTTAGAATTTTATGATCAACCTTCTGCAGTACAATTGGTTAAGTTAAGCTAAGAATTAGATGTGAGCGCTATTTGCTTTTGCGTTCTAATTGGATTTATAAATTATATTGCTTTACTGATATTAAGAAAAGAAAATCTTTCAAATTATATGAAATTATTACAAATATTTAGTACAATAATAATAATAATAATAATAATAATAATAATAATAAAATAAAATAATAATAATAATGGCAAACTAAAGAAGTTCACCCGCATTGATATCTCGAAACTAAGAATAGGTACAAGAAAAAACTGATAACATATATGGAATCAGCTATGAAATCTATGGAAAATGGATTTTTTTTTTTTTTATATCTCCAAAACGTTACGATAGTTAGAAGAAAACTAAAAACATATATGAAATCAGCGATATAAATATTTTTAGGGGCTCGAGCCGACTGTGGACAAGAGGGGGACGTTTTCATACCCCTTACGGGAGCGGCGGAGAACCCCCTCGGGACCACCCAAATACCAAAGAGCGGGCGTTCCGGAGACCCTCCCCGGAGGGAAATAGTCCAAACCCCGTCGTCCCCCAGGAGGCCGAGAGACCCCGACTCTTTGCATCTTTGCGTGTTACCCTTGGTTATTCTTTTAGTTAAAAAAAAAAAATAAAATCTTTTTCAAACATATTCATACGGTGATTCTAAATGTTATTAGTTTTCTTTACCTATCGTAGTTTTGGAGATATGAAAAAAAAAAATAAAAAAAAAGTAAAATTTTTTTTTCATTTTCCATACAAATTTCATTACGCTGATTCCCAATATTTATCAGTTCTTGTATCATTCTTAGTTTCGAGGATATCATGCGGTGACTTCTTTAGTTACACCATAATAATAATAATTAAGAATAATAATAATAATAATAATAATAATAATAATAATAATAATAATAATAAATAATAATAAATTGCCAGCAGTTATCTGAAAAAATTTAACAGCAGCAAAAGTTTCTACGTCGCTAGAAATAATTAAATAACCATGGTTGGGAATCTTAAAAATATTGAATGATAAGCTGTGTATATAGAGTGAGGCTTTCCTTATTTTATAATCTTTTATAAAAGGAACATATTTATAAAAAATAATTAGATCAGTATATTTTGAATTTTTATATAAAATTTAGCAACAATTTATACATCCTACAACATTTAGTACGTTTTACGTTCAAGTACTTTTTATTGCTTGCTTATCTACAAATATGCCTATATATAATATATATATATATATATATATATATAAATATATATATATATATATATATAATATATATATATATATATATATTAATATATATATATATATATATTGAACTTTGTACGTCACAGACCCTTAAAATTATAAAAATTTCAATTCTGGAAAAATTATCGTACGTTTTGCATTTAATGTGGTAAAAATTGTACTTATCATTGAAATAATAATAATATGAAAAAGTTTCTTCAATATCAAAATCAAGTTGTCGTACTCGCGCACAAAGCTGAAACTACCATAGTATACAAAAAAAAACAATAGTAGTGCATAATTAATTAGGAAAAAAAAAATTGGGAAACCCATACTCACAAATGACCGCTTATTCCGTAAGAGAGAGATGCACATTTGACTATACTCACAAGTTTTTAGCTTTAAGCTCCGCCCAAACGAATGTTAAAAGATGCTTGATGGTTGAAAAAATTGATACCATTTTTCGCAGTTATGTTATGAAAAAAGATGCCTTTTTTCATATATATATAATATATATATATATAATATTAATATTATATAATATATATATATATATATATATATAATATATAATATATATATAAATATATAATATATATACCTATATATATACTAATAATATATATTAATTTGAAGTGCGAAATTATGCCTTTAAAATATATATTTAAAAAATAGCCTTTAGATTTAATATTGATAAGAAATGTATGAAAAAAATGTTATAAAAAAACACACCGCAATTTTCATGAAATTTATATAAAAGTTTGAAAAGATTTAACCAAAAAATGTCAAATACCAACTATAAAACTGTTCGTAATATGTTATAACAATGAAATGGGCTATTAAAATTTAAACCATTTTGCTTGTAGTGAAATTGAAGCATATAATGACGATAAATAGTTTCAGCTATTTTCATTATTCATTCTTTATCCTCTCTATATGTCTCCAGATGGTTGTAGAGTGCGTAATATATACCGGAAACAAGAGTTTAATAGAAAAACATGATCCTTAGTGCGAGTACTTCACAGACAAAAGTCCAACCCTAGAGTCTAACAACCCTACGACAGACCCGAGAGTGTGGTGCCTCATTCATGTTAGGGTTCATTCCATGGGCCAGGCCAACAATTATGTCCTCCTCACAAAACCTCGCCATTCATTACTACTATGCACCATTCTTCTCACTTGAACCAAATTCACAATACTTTCCTTCAGACACTCCTTTACCGACTCAATCCATTTTTCCTAAAGTATCCAAGCTGGTCGACTCCCAACACACTCACCTCATACATCCACTTAACCAACCATCATCAATCTTTTCCATATTACTAAACCTTCTTAATATACTCTCACACCACACAGCTTCCCAACATGCTTATTCATTTTATCATTTCTCACACCTAACACGCCCATAAGATTATTCATCTGAACAGACTGCATGTTAGATTTCTACCTATTATTCCACAAACTAGTTTCGATACCATACATTAACAGCGGGAACATACCCTCATGAAGAACCCTAGCGCACTCCAAACATAGTCCCTCTACATTTACCAAGGATTTAATTGCACCAGCCACCTTTCAACCATTTACAACTTGTCTACTACATTCTGCATCATCCTTTCCCTTTTCATCCAACATAAAGCTTTAATATTTAAACTCCGATACTTGTTCCAGTTACTCATCATTCAACATGATTTCACACCATGACTCCTCAATACCATCACCTTGCTCTTATCAACATCGACTTTCAAACTCTTCATTTTACATAGCCTGCCAAAACCCTCAATATTTCTTCAGATTCTCCAAACAAAAGCAAATCATCAGGGTTCAATACGCAGGACACCCTCTCTTCCATTCCCCATCAGTTTAACACCCTCCGCTTCCACCCCTACCTTTAATTCTTTTATCATCCCATCCATTTACAAATTAAATAGCCATGAAAGCATCACATCCCTGCCCCGCTCAACTATTTATATTAAACCATTTGCTATCTACATTAATTCTTACACAACCTTTAATATCGACATACATACCTTTGATCCCATTCAGAAGCCTTATTAATTATTTATTATTAAAAAAAAAAACGGTCAAAACCATTTTTAGTAAAATTAACGATTAAACTTCGATTATATAACTACCTTTAAAATTGTTTTTAAATACATATGTGAAATTATTTACTATAATGTAAACGATTTATACAAGTTTATGAGTAACAATAATTGAAAAAGAACACTCTCACAGAAATAATCCTCTGTCTCTTACAAAATTATTACATCGACAGACTTCGTATTTCACTTGAGAACTTTTCATTGCGAATCTTCTACAACTAATTTTCTGGCTATTTTTTTAACTACGAAATATTTTTAATTGATTGATATGGTCATAATACCTGTTCTTGAAGTTGATTGTGTTTCATATTTCCTGCTCGAATGATTAAATATTTACATAAAATAACACAATTTGCTGGTTAAATAGCACTTTATCACTTTGGTGATATTATTAAGCAAGCATGAAAATAATGTCGATATTGTAGTTAGTTCAAGTCGCTCTCCTTTATGTAATTAATACGAAATTAAATGTTTATTTATTAAAATTCTTGTAGCTGGTTTGATACACTCTTAGGAAAAAAGATTCGAGATAGAACCATTACGGGTTCCCCACGTTGTCCCGTATTTAGAACCCTTTTGAAGGGTTCCAAAAAGAACCATGTACAAAGGTTCAGTTTGGAACCCTAAACTAACCATAAAGAACCCTTTTAGGGTTCCAGAAATACCTATATATGTTCTTCAGTATGGAACTCTTAAAGGGTTCTTCGGTCAAATATTTCGAACCTTTTAGGGGCTTCAATTCGAACCTTTATTGTAAGGTTCAAAGCTACATACTAAGGTTCCTCAAAGAACTTTTAAGGTTTTCATTTTATAATTCATGGATATTATGATCACATATATTATATGGATATGATCACATATAATATATATATATATATATATATATAATATATATATAATATATATATATTATATATTATAATATATATATATATAATATATATAATATATATTATGATAATATATGATCACATACTAATGTTCTAATTTTTTTTAGAGCAAAAAAAAATTTAAAAAGAAATAAAATTAATTTTAATAAAATATATTGCTATATACAATAATTAACAAACAAAAACATACATAAAAATTAAATTTGTAATAATATAATATAATATATATATATTATTATTATATATATATATATATATATATATATATATATATATATATATATATATATATATTATATATATATAATATAAATATATATATATATATTTCTCATCTTACCTTTTTTTTCCAAAGATTGGAGTAAGGTGCGTTACATGCATTGGAAAGAAAAGCAGTAGGAGAAATGACAAAAGTCGAAAAGAAACGCCCAAAACGACTATTTTAAAATGAGTTGGGTCTAAAAATAATAAAACACACCTGCTCAAATATAGGTTTAAAAAGTAAATTTTCATCCAATCACAGGTAAGACTCAAATTATGAAAAAACATGTTTTTACATACCTAAAAGCCAAAAAGCGATAAAATAATTCTCAACGAATCACATGCGCGGTCATATGGAGATAAGGAATACTCCGTCCACTCACAAGAAAGAAAGCATTTCCTTCTTACCTGCTTAAATTGATCTACCGATCCAGCATGTTTCAGTTTGAAATTATTTATAAAAAAATAAAATAACATTGATTCTCAATTCTTGTCTATACTGGAATTATCTTTTGACTGCGTATTAGAGCTTAAAACAGCCCGGGGTACAAAAAGGCTTATCCTAAAATTAGGCAAAATAGTTATTTCAACACATTTTCAGAAAGCTCAGTCTCGTATCTATAAGGAGTGTACGTTGTTTGTTGTTGTGTTTTTTCGTGCTGGTTTGTCAATGTAGAGATAACAATAATAATAAAAGCAAGTCAAAACTATTTAAAAAACTTTAATATTTTAGTTAACAATGAATGAATAAATAAATGTAAGTGAATAATTGTTCATTTTTTAAAAAAATCCTAGAAGAATTTTTTGGTCTACATGTCATGTTAACAGAGAAGAACTGATTTTGTTATTTTTATTTCTATTACATGGCTAAGATGATGTAAAGCAGTAAGTCAATAGACCAAACGTTATAGCTTGTGTAGAGGTTGGTGGTTTGAATTATTGAGTTACTGATTTATTGCTTTAGCGTATATATAAATATTTTTTTATATAATTTATAAAATTTTTTAAAAATTGTATTATTTAAAATTCAAACAAAAAGTGTATAACAGCTAATAATAAATTTTGTTCAAATAATTATTTATTATAGAAGTTAAGAAACTTTGAAATTTTAGTTTTAATTGAATGAGTAATATAATGTACGTGTTTATAAAACATAAAATGTAAAATAAATTTTAATGTTCATACAAAAGAACTTATTATTATTAATTATTTTTAAAACTTATACTTAAAAAATTATAAAACCAAAAATATTAACAGATAATATATTAAATTTGTTCAAAGATAATTATTTATTATAGAAGTTTTAAGAAACTGAAAATAATTTTAGTTATAATTGAATAGTAATATAAATGTACTGTTTAATTAAAACATAAAAATGTTTTATTAATAAATATGTATGTTATGTTCATACAAAAGAACTTATGTGATATGTTTAAACAGGGTGTTTAATGAACCTGGTAGTGTGTGCCATGGTGTGGTGTGTGTGTGGTGTGTGGTGTGTGATGTGTGTGTTGTGGTGTGTGTGTGTGTGTGTCTGTGTGTGTTAAATAATAATATTCATGAGTAAATGACTGGAGGTATAATAATAATAATAATAATAATAATAAGAATAATAATAAATAATAATAATAATAATAATAATCAATATAAACAAATCCGCATTATTTAAAAACTATTCAAACTAATTATTAACAGTGTGGGTTTAATGAAACGTGTGTGTTGTGGGTTTATGTGGTGAGCTGTGTATGTCCTGTGTGTGATTAAAATAATAATATCATGAAGTCTGTTGGCTGTAAGTATAATAATAATAATAATAATATATAAGAAAATAATATAATAAATAATTAATAATAATTAATAAAACAAATTTGCATTTGTAAAAACTTTCAAATATTTAATATTTTAAGTGGCGTGAATTAATATAAATGTAAAATATTTAATAAACATAAATGTTTTAATAAATAGTTCATATATATTAAAGCAGTAAAAGAAGCAGTAAAACAGTAAAGCAGTAAAACTAATCCCTTACTAATCCCTTTGTCTGCTAGCAACCAAGCGGTAAGTTGATTACTGTTTACTGCTTAAGGTCTGTAAAATATGTTTTTATTTAAAATTTCGACAATTTTAGTAAATAAAATGTTTATATAACAGACACTCTGTTTTTCTTCTTACATTACAATATTTAAAAAATTTATAAATAAAAAAATATTAAAACAAAAATAAAAAAATATAAAAGAAAACATAATGTTAATAAATATATGAAGTTTAAGTGCAGTAAAGCAGTAAAACAAAGCCTTACTAATCCCTCTGTTGCTAGGCAATTGAGCTATGTGATTTACTGTTTACTGCTTAAGGTCTGTTAAAGTATATGTTTTTAATAAAAAATGACTCATAGTATATTTGAAAAGAAATTCTTTGAATAGTTTACATTGATATCACAACTATGAAATATTTATCGTTCGCGCGGAAATACTGCGCCTGCGGGCGCTCGCGGCGGGCGGCGCCCGCCCCCCCGCCCCCCCCCCCCCCCCCCCCGCCCCCCCCCTGGGTGGAACGAAGCAAACTAGCAACTTATAATATACACCAATCGAGTTCTCATACCTTATAACATAGGGGTAGGCACCAATATTAGGGCTGTTCTATGATCAGGGTGGGCTAGAAAAGGCTAACTCATAGTAGGAAGCAACCTATCAATTATAATATACACCAATCGATTCCTCATACCTTGTAACCATCAAAGTTGAACCGTCAAAGTTGAACCATCAAAGCAGAACCAACAAAGTTGAACCATCAATATAGGTTCCATCAAAGTTGAACCGTCAAGATAGGCACCATCAAAGCTGAACCATCAAGATAGGCACCATCAAAGCTGAACCATCAAAGTTGAACCATCAATATAGGTGCCATCAAAGTTGAACCATCAATAAATCTGAGTCATCAAAGCTGAACCATCAATAAATCTGAGCCATCAATAAAGGTGCCATCAAAGTTGAGCCATCAAAGCTGAGCCATCAAAGCTGAGGCATTAAAATATCGAAGGAAATAATCGACCAAAAGATGACAAGGGTGGGTGTGGGTGTGAGTGTAAGTGTCTATGGGTGAGTGTAAGTGTCTATGGGTGGGTGTAAGTGTCTATGGGTGGGTGTAAGTGTCTGTGGGTGGGTGTATGTGTGTATAAGTGTCATAGTGTGTGTGTGTGTAGGTGTGGATAGAAATAAAATGAACTCAAGTTAGGACAGGTACATACATGAGCTCAAGTTAGGACAGTTACCTACAGCAGTTACAGCGACAGGTACCTACATGAGCTCAAGTTAGGACAGTTACCTACGGCAGGTACAGCGACAGGTACCTATATGAGCTCGATTTAATCCCATTTAATCCCACCACTTACCTTTATGAAAGGTCAAAATAATCGCTACAAATAGCGTATCGATACCGAAATAATCAATGCCATGCATCGAAAGGGGGGCTAAAAACTAAGGGGGGACACGTACGATGGTTGCTGCGCAACCGTCTGGGGCACCCCTTCTCCGAAGGGGTGCCAAAATCCGACTCAGGAAACAAGCTGACAAATAATCGATACAATATCGATAGCCCAAAATATCGATATTTTAGGGATATTTTTTTCTCCGATATCGACTTCCTACTACTGACGGAGAAGCCGGGAGAGAGGCTAAATTACCCTCAGCAAGAGCGGAGTTCTTACCGAGTAAAGCGAACAACATGGCGAAGAGTAAGATCAGAACGCGAAGTAGGATAAGGAAAAGAAGAACTGGTGACCACATGTGCAAATTTTTTTTGGCAATTGGTACCTCTTTTTGGCATTCAGGACATCTTTTGAATCCTTTTGGTGACTTATCTCAAATTTGTCAAAAAAAAAATATGAAATTAAAGAACTTAAGTTATAACGCAATTCAGGCCTCGTTTGTTCACTCAACCAAATCATCCGCATATAATAGGTAGGGCACCCTCCACTCGCCTCCATTCTCCATCATTCTAACACTACCCCCATCTCTAATTCTTTCATAACCCCATCCATATACAAATTATATATATATATATATATATATATATATATATATATATATATATATATATATATATATATATATATATATATATATATATAGTTAAAGCTATTAACGCTTTGTTATATTTATTGTTAAAAAGCCCTTGATTGCTATGAAACAACTTTAAGATTAAAGTTTTTATAACATATGCACTATATCACATATAAAAAATCACAGAAAAAATATAAATAAATAAATAATTGTTTAAATTTCGAGCTTTCGTTCCCGATGGAATGGGAACCCTATCAAGAAAATACGATGGTGGTGAAGGAGTCAAAACTTTTGCGAAGATCCTGATGATGATTATTTTTAGTTGGTTATTAAAGAATGGAAGAACAAGGGGGTATTTAGTGCGGCGTTCAATATGGAGTCAATACTGTATCGGGAAGGCGATTGAAATTTGAGAATATTTTTATGCAATATGATTCAGCTTATTTTCCTGTAGTTTGATTGTTGAATGTGGTGCTATTGCTGACATTTGTAAATGTTAATATGGTGGTTTTGTGTAGACCGGTGTAATGTTAGGGGGGAGTTTTGGTTGTCGGTATGGAGGTCATATGTGTGTTGGTATTTACGTCTTTTAAGATTGTTGGTTTCTCCTATATAAACCTATATAATTATAGTGCTTATGTAATAAAAACTTTAATCTTAAAGTTGTTTCATATCAATCAAGGGCTTTTTAACTATATATATATATATATATATATATATATATATATATATATATATATATATATATATATATATATATATATATATATATATATATATATATATATAAATTAAAAATAATTAAATTTTTTTGCATTTGCATTACGAACGAAACCTATGAAATTTATCAATTTACTCTGTGCCGAACTTGTGTGTATATAGCTCAACAGCGGAAGCAAATTCTTCCAGCTATAATTGCAGGGCGCTGAAGGTTTCGTTAGAGAAAAGGTATAAATTAATTACCTGTCCCGCTCGTAATACATGGCTCTCCGTGTAGCCAGCGGGACGTTCTCTAGTTGGACTGGTAAGGTACGTCGCAAAAACGCGAGATACCTAGCACCCGTCAGCCTGCCATGGAAAACAACCGGACCGATCAACATGTCGATCATACCGCACCACACATTCACAGAGACCGTCTTTGGAAATGCGTTCGCACTGTAACGTGCGGATTCCCTTGCTACCATAGATGCGCGTTGCGTGTGTTGTTGATCCCACGACGGGTGTAGTTGTTACCTGTCCTGGGGGAGGGGGCTCTCTGGGACACTGTTGGGCAGGGTATACTGCCCTGCAGTGTCCTAGAGCGAAGAAGCAACTAACACCAAGTTGAAAAATCAGACCCTCCATTAGGTGGGCTGTTCATGGGTGAATGCTTGCCACAGTCATGGATCCATCATCAATACAATAAATTTATATTACATTAATTTCGAGAGGAATGATATAATGGTCTGGAGAAGAACCAGCAACTCGGCTCATGGTGCACTGAGTGTTGTGGTGCATTTCCGTTTTCAAGAGTGCGATGCTTCTCACCTCCTGGGTTTTCGGATGGCCTCTTCCGCGATCTGCCTCTTCCCCGGATCCTTCTCTTTCGCTCTCTCCGGTGCTGTCCCCGACAATTGAAGAAAGTTCGATTCCCCGTACGTCAAACTGATTCGCTTACGCTGTTGGGCTGGTTTAAAACATGACCAGTTCCGACGGGTCGGTGTCTCAGGCGAGGAATCTGAACAGCTCGGGGTGACCGGGTACTGACGAACGGAATGAGAATTCGGGTGACGCGTGCATGGATGGCGAGTTGTCCCTGCCTTGGAGGGAATCTATGTGGGCTCCGCGGAAGATATGGGGTGCCATTCCACGCACTTCGGGCACATGTTCAGGGGTGCTGGGGGGTAAACAAAATCCCTCATCCTTAGGTCTGAGGTTTGGACCCGGATGAGGGATAAATACCTCCCTTCGAGGAGTGAAATTAAAAAAATGAGTCACAGGAGATTTTACTCTCCATCAGCGGGATTCGAACATTGGACTCCGCGTTGCAGAGTTAACAATAACCGGATGCTCTAACCACTAATTACGAAACTTAGAATTTTTACATTTACCTTTATTACTGATTTTCCTTTATTACTGTCCAGTTGGATCAGGTTGCTTCTCTGCATTTTTGACAAAGGTTGTCAAAACAAGGACTCTCCCATGGGCATTTAGTCCGCTGCAACTTGGCTGTGGTTCAGGGGGGCTCCTGGGTGCCACTGAGCCCCCTGAAGGGAAAAACGGAGGAACCTCTTTGCCCGGATGGTCTGGCAGATGGTCTGTATAGGCAGCGTCGCCATTTTCAGTATATAAAATAAAATTTAATATCTTACCTGTGTAATTATGTGTATATGCATGATTGAAACTTAATTATGTCATTTTGAAGAGAAAGTTTTTAATTCAATTGTAAAGTAAGTACAAAAGAATATTTATATTCATACTTAAATATGACAATGATTAATTGTAAATTATCACAAAATAATTGTAGAGGTTGCGATTTTCTTGAATTTTGCGACAAAATATATTACTTTAGAAAAACATTTAATGCAAATATAACATAAGTGATATAACAATAGAGAAGTTCATTTGCTAGTTTATTACAAAGCATTTAAAACATTTACAATAAGGTTAGTACCTGAAGTAGATTATATGCTTCCTCAACAAACGTATCATGAGATACAAGCACCTGTCCTTCTTTACGAGAAGCCCATTCTCTCCGTCTGTCTGAGATGGGAAATAATCCAACAAGGAGGACCTCCTCTTTTATAACTTGATTTAAGTCCTTCATCTTTATGGATATTTAGAAATTT
>JABUQX010002095.1:0-17500 GCA_015478945.1 Trachelipus rathkii | reverse complement strand
TTTTACAATACAATAAATGAAGCCAGAAGTGGAGCTGACGCCGGAGCCATATAATTTTGATGGAGTCGTGCAACCCTGGTGTAAATAATCTAGTGAAGAAAAAGAAAAATTTGTCCAGTTCTTATTAAAAACGAAAAGTTTTCATACGATGAAAACAATAACTGAAGTTGTTCATAAAGGTTAAGTTAAAGCTACACGACGCAAGGAAAAAACCAAAATTAAGACCCTTACTATACGAGCGCTTAAAAGGTGACGCAGTTGATGCCGAACTAACGCCAATTGAATAAATAAATGAAGCTTTGAAAAGAGTTCATATAGATTGAACAATGTATTACTCATTGATCTGTTTTAACCTAAAGTATATTTGGTGCCTAAAATTAAGATATAACAATGAAGATTACATAAAAAGGGGGCTACTGGATTAAAATTTTAGCAGGTTGAAGCTGATGAGCATATGATATATTGAGCTAACGGGTAGGAAGAGGAATTGTGTTTAGTGGCCTTTACAGAATGGAGATGGTCATGGTACTCAAAATAAGGACAATTTAATTTGGATTTCTACCAATACATCTACATTTAATTTTTAAATTCTTGGCAACAGAATTGTAATATTGATTGAATATAGTCTTGCAATAAGTTAGGACTCATAATGGTCACCTACTTTATTTATTGTATTATATTTTCATAATTTTCCTTTATTTTATTATTCCCTAGACGGGCGAAGGCTGAAAAGCATTTTATTGACGTTTGGCCAATGAACTTTTTCGACTTCAGTGAAAATAATTTAGAGAGCAAGTCATCTCTCTTTTCCTTGCAGATGGCAACTGTTGTCAATATGGTAAGAAATATATTTGAATTTTTTTTTCCTATAACCATAACATGTCAACTTATACTGTTTCTTGCTGTTACATATATTTAATCTACAGCAATTTGGTTATTACTCTTTCAGTACTTTTAAAAATATAAAAATACTGAAAAATTATTACGGTACTGAATTTAATTATATGAAGGAATATTTTAGCGATCATTTTCGATTTTTAAAAAAAAAGATTTTCTTTTAGTTTTTAAGAGTTCAAAATTTATAGTTGGCTGTGAGTAAACATTCAATTTTTAAATGATTAAATGCTAATCTAAAATTCGCACTGTATCATAATGATGAGCAGAGTCAAGAACGTGACCACTTTTCTGGAATCGGACTCTGTCGGAGTCCAGTTACTAAATAGCATGGGCCTAATATAAGTAATTTTCCTCCTATCTTTTCTTGCAATTTTCAGCAACTTTGTGATCACCAAAAAATATAAAAATAGTTCAATGGAACAAATTTTTTAAACATTTTTTGTGTTTCACTGCCTCTTGGTTATTACAAGACTACACTACAATCAGAGTGGTTGGGCTCTTCTCGTATTTAAAGTGGTGGGGAGGCTGAAATATTTCTACATTCTAAATTATCTGATCATTTATTTACGGAACCTTACATATTCCTAACAGCCATAACCATATCTTGAATACTCTTGAACAATGCTTCACGACTAATTTTTTTTTTTTTGCTATAAAAATCGACTTTAAACCTTTTGGTAACTCTTATCATAATCTTATGGCTTTACTTTTAATGTTTTCTTAGTCATCAAATTTTTAACCTCTATGTGGAGATTGGTAACTCTTAAGCTTGTTCATTGTGATACCTCCCAACCACCTCTGTTCTGTAGAATTCTTTCATCTTGTATTTTCTAATCAGTTCAAATCATACGCCTGTGTTAACCACGTTGATTTGCGTTATCTACGAGCTTGTGTTTGTCATTTTTTTTTTAATGCTCCGTCCATGAATATGTCTTTGCCTGTGAGTAGTGTAATCAGCAAAATAAAGGATTGAAAAAAGCTAATTTTCATTCATTTATACAATACTATATGCCAAGTGATTAGGGTAATATTTATTATTATTATATTATAATTTATTATATTTAAAAAAATATTTTGTCACAATAATTTACTATGGTTTTATAAAAATAGAATTAGCAAGAATTTAAACTTGGACTAGGCCAAAAATCTAGACTAATCATAATGCATCACTTTAGCTTTAAAATACTTAAGAAATAGTTGCACCTCCCCTTAAAAAGTATTTTTATTTTCAATGTTTTTTTCCTTAACCTTTAGAATTTCTGTGGAGAGATATAACTTTGATATTAGCAGAGGAAATTAACCAGTATTATACTTTCGATAATTCTTCATTACAATTTATTTCATATTAGGGAAAAAGTTTTAGAAAGTTATTGAACAAATGAGAAATGTTGGCTGTTTTAAAAAGCTGATAACTCTTTATATAAATATGATCTTTTAAAGATTTTTCTTCCAAAAGGTTCCTGCTTGGCACAAGAAAACTCAACTTCGTGTTTACCTCTGCGTTTGGTCAACAGCTCCAGAAGATTTGGAGAGAGAAAAGAAAATGATTTATGACACACTAAAGGGATTAAGAATAAATGCAACTATCGCAGTTCTATCATTGGAAAATACTAATCTACCAAGAAGGGTAAGCTTAAAATTATTGGTGTTACATTAAAGCAGTTTTTAATCACTTGAGCAACCTTATTTTTCTATAGTTGTCAAATGTTTGAAAGTATAAAATAATAGTTTAGGTACATGTAGTATTTTTTAACTATTAAATTAATTTGAAAAGAACTTAATTAAAAAGATTTTTGTTTTCTCTTCTAGTGGTCGTCGGAGGAAAACTTCCAATATGCAGGAGCAAATAGTTTTACTTCTTCACAACGTTCACTATTCAGACCTCCCCAGCAGTTACCAGAAAGCTACTTCAAGAGCGTTAATCTCTTAATACGAGAAAATAGTTATCAATCCGCCTTGAGCTTCATGAACCTACCTTCCCCTCCAGCAGATCCTGCTTATCACACGTACTATGTTCAGGCTCTTACTACAATAACGCATGGTCTACCTCCAACAGTTTTAGTACATGGTTTATCCGCAGTAACTGACTCTTGTCTTTGAACTTTTAACATTAGAATTAGTTCAATATTCATTTTAATACAGACTAAGCTAATAATAATAAATGAGGATCTTATTTAAAGATTTATTTGATTGTAATTTTATTAGCTTATAAAGGTTATAACAGAAACAAGGCATTGAATTGTGCTGCTAATAAAAGACTTGTATTCGATAGTATATCAAAGATTGTATTAAATATATGTACTTTACGATATTTGTATTGAAAACACTATAGTTTATTTTTGAAACATAGTTGATATTAAAACTTTTGATATAAAAAATAAAACCAAGATCTCTTTTTGTCACCTAAACAACAAATAACATACCTCCAGTTTATTTAAAAGTTTTTGAACATTATTTCTAGAAACATTATAAAAACAAATTGTTACCGACGCTTTGGCGACAAGCTTCTATGGCTGCTAAAACGAAAGTGACGCGTCTGTCTAAAGCTATTGAGTGGATGACGGAAAGCACTGGGTAAAGTGGATCTGTCGACAGGAGCTCATCCAAAGCTCTTGAGAGTACTCCTTCCTTCAATAAGAATAGACGATCGAACGTTCTTCGTCGGATTCTAAGGAAAATGTACTTAAATTAGTAATACTTCAATTATACTGGCAAACTAGGACGATCTCTTTAAAAAGCTTACCTACAACATTGCAGAAGAGGTGCCAACACATCGAGATGATCAACGAAAGGGTTACCAAAGCTGAAAATACATTAAAATTGGTGAAGTGCATTAATTCAAATTTTATTTCTGTGTTTTAACATTTAAAGATAAACAAGTTTGGTAGCTTCAACAAATGAATATGAAGTCACGTTTCTTAAAGAAATTAATAGATTTGAAATTTTAAATACTGATCATTACCTTTTTCCATTGTCAAGACTAATGAAAGAATGTTCTGGTGCATTTGCCACAACTGTGAAATGATGTCTGTCACCATTTTGAATGAGAAAGTCGAGTATGCAGGTGTCAATCAAATTTAAGAGTACATTAATCCTCTCCTCAGAAAACAACGATGGAGAAATTTCTAAGCAATAATTTTCGCTCGTTTCCCACCTAATCAAAAAAATATTTAAGTTTTTTTTTTTCCCTCTAAAATTAAAAGTATTTATATTTGGTAGGATTAATACCGATGTCTGTAATTATTTTGTATTAATCGAAACATTTTTATTTGACAGAGATACCACTTTACCTAGCTAGTTTATCTTTTTGATAAGTTCGTGCCCATGGATGAACGATATGAACCAAAGGTAAATGATCCGGAAGCCATAATATTACTGCCCCATCAATGAAAACCCCATCATCGCAAACATATGCCTCCCTTTTGCAGAAGTGACAATCCCCATAAAAACACGTTCGTCTACCTTCAAGTAAAAACATAAAACACAAGTGACATAAACCAAGCATTAACACACACAATGTATATGTTTTAATTAATAGAGTAATAGTTTTCATTCCCGAATAGAATCGAAATAATATCTTTACCTTGGTAAAACACCGTTTTAGAAAGCGGTTTTGATGCAACGGAGAGAATCTGCTTTCTCAACAAAAATTTTCTCCCCACAACCAAAGGCACTGAAGTAATATTAAGCAGTATGGATAAATGGAATGCCACAATTTCTCCTTGGTGTCTATCAGTGCCAGAATATATATCGCCTTTAATTACATCATTAATCCCTGATCTGCAATATAAATAATTAAATTAGATGGGTTGGATACGTATCTGATATGCATAAGGATGTAGATCCCTAGCCTATGTTCAATGGTTCAAATGGACTGTAAACCCCATCAATAGTAATAATAAATTATTAGGATTATTATTATTCTATCTATCAGCCGCCCCTCTGCTCCCCGATCTGGGGAGTGGGTTGTGTCAACATGCACCGGAATATATAATAGTTAAGTAGCTCATGCTCTAAGTCGAAGAAGAAAGCCCCTGCACCTCCCCCCCCCCCTCATACCCTAAAATCAATAACCTTCACGGCTAAAAACCATCTTGAAGTTTCACCCACTATGACATCTCATTAACGTCGGAGACACAACCATGCTCCCTCACAAAACCAAGCCACTCACTCCTATTATGCACTTCTGCTAAGTTCACATTTCCTCTCGTTCAGATGCTCTCTTACTGAAAAAATCCACCTTTTCTTTGGTCTCCCATCCTGTCGATTCTCAACATATTCATCTTTATACACCCTCTTAACCATCCGAAAATCATCCATCATTTCCATATGATCAAACTATCTTAATACATTCACATTTATTCTCTCACTCATTTACGCCTTTAGTCACACCACACATCCTAATACGGTCATTCCTCATTTTATCAATTTTTCCTCACACTTAACACACTACTGAGATTACCAATCTGAATAGACTGTTCGTTAGATCAATACCAGTTGTTGTTATTATCAAATTAAATTAAACATTGTACCATATATCATCATCTATCTCCTTACCCCAGATTGGGGGTGAAATCAGGGTTCACACTGAAATTTTGAATATGAATTCCCTGACCAGCGTGTTCGTTATTTTTGGCGTATAAAATATCTATTAATCATTATTGAAGCCTATTTACTCAGTTCATACATTAAATTATTGAAAATTTACTTTAGAAATTGTTCATCATCATGGATAAATTTAAATTTTTTTTTTCTTTTTATAGTAATCGGCCTATACCTTCCCCATAGCCGTCCAACGAACTACTTTTTAATTTTTTCCAAAAGTAAACAGTTTTATTTATACAAAAAGAAAATAAATTAAAAGCTTACATTAATAACCTAGGTGAATAACGTCCACTATGATCACAAAAGTTCTAAATGGGGAGATTTAGGTTAACTTTTTCTTCTCAAGCATCTGAATTTTTGATTTTATAGCTTCTTCTTCTGTCAAAGCTTTCAGTTTTAACATCTTTCTCTGCTCTTCAAGTTTATTGATCTGTATGGATAATTTTCTTTTTCAACCTTTTATCTCTCTTTTGTCTGTTTTGACTCCTTGAGATGTTCTTCATATCTCCTATGGGCAGCTCTTACATTTGTCAACATTTTTTGAGTGAAAGGAACTTTATGAATACTTTCATGAGATCTTATAGCATTGTGCACTGTTCTTTGAGAAATCAGACTATGTTTTTTCAGATTTTCATTAAAATTGCTTTATTTACAGAAAACCCTCCTTCCACTGTCGCATTTCCATGCGAAAATATCAGTCCTATTTTAATAAATTTGCCACATTTCCGCAAACATTAATTCCCAGGTACTATAGAAGAAAAAAACTCATCAAGTCTCTTAGAAGGACAATCACCATCCAAAAATATTTCCAATCATGAGAGCCCTTGGACAGGCTTGTACTTCAGAGGACATCTTTCTAATATCTTTTCTGTCATTTTGATTAGCACAGTGTGACTTCTTTGAGAAGTTTTTTTGTCTGAAATCCAAGATTAATACCTTTTACACCACGCAAATTGTCTTTGTCATGTCAATCTAATGCAAAAAGCTTAGTTGTCGTATCAGGCATTTTACTGGACTTAAGAAATCTTTCCATAATATTTAGTACGAGACTTTGTAAATCTGTGAACAGGAATGGACCAAGTGGGTCTGACGTTTGGAACTTTCGTAAAAATGGTTCACATTCTAAGGAAAGCATTTTAAAAAAAGCCACTTTGCATTTTAGAAATACATCTTTGGTTTGAACAGAAACATTTTGTAATGGTTTTGTGTTGAGAGATTTTCGACTGTCAATAAATATCTTTATAGCATCATAAATACTTAAAACTCTGTCAACAGAAGTCATTTTATAAATAAATAATAAATACATTTAACTGCACAAAAATCAAAATCACTTCGTCAAACCTAAACAAAAAGTATAAATCCCTAAAAAGAAAAAGATATAAACAAATTAAGTCATAAGTCATACAGTATAAAACACATCCATATACCAATCGCCTTCAATCGGAAGGATGAACTTGGAACAACCTCTACGGACAGAATAGTAAATAAATAGTGAACTAAAAATAGAAAGAAACAGGATAGAAGTAGATTTATGGAATGTCGTTCCTCGCCCATCCTTTTCATTCACTTATCAAATACATCTCTCATTCCACAATTATACAGTAAGGAAAAAAAAATATAAAAAATGTTACTTGGTTCATGGATCACTCTTCATATGTTTTGAAATTTTAAAATTTCCCTGACTTTTTTTGGAATTTCCCTGACTTTCAGCATATCTTAATTAAAACGTTTCCCTGACCTTCCCTGACTTATTTTTTTTCCTGACTTTCCAGAAAGTGTGAACCCTTGAAATGCGCAATATACACCAGAAACAGAAAAGTAGTAGAAGAACATGACGCAAGTGAGAGCTCATCGCAGAAAAAAAAAATTAAAAGTTCATGACCCCGAGTCGAAAAAGAAATCCCCACACAAACTCCTCTCATACCCTTAAATGCGAGACTCTCAAGGCCAAAATTCACCCTGACGGACTCTCACTGTGGTATCTCGTCAATGTAGGGCTCATCCCTTGGACCAGGTGGCTCCCAATCATATTCTCACAAAATCCTGCCATTCACTCCAATTATGTACCTTTCTTTTCGCCTCTGCCACTCAGATTCCTTTCCTTCAGACATTCCATTACTGACTCAATCCACTTTTTCTTCGGTCTCAAAGCCGGTCGATTCCCAGCATTCCCACCCACCGACAATCATCCATCCTTTCCATACGTCCAATCCATCTCAAAACACAGTTTATTCTCTCATTTACGCCCTTCTTCACACCACACTACTCCCTAACACGCTCATTCCTCATTTTGAACATTCTTCTCACACCTAATACACCCCTAAGATTATCAATCTGAACAGACTCTACCTTAGATCTATCCCCTTATTCCACACCATAGTTTCACTACTATACATTAACAAAGGCAACAACATGCCTTCATGTAAAACCCTAGCGCACTCTAGACCTAGTCCCTTTGCATTCACCAAGGATCTAATTGCACCAACCACCTTCCTACCATTCACAATTTCCTACTACAGTCTGCACCATCTGTTCCCTTTTCATCCAATATATATCCCAAATAGTTAAACTCAGATACTTGTTCCAGTTGCTCACCATCCAACATGACTTCAAACCCATAACCTTACTCTTTTCTACATTTACTTTCAAACCACTCTTTTTACAGACCCAAACAAACCCCTCAACAAATCCTCTCAAACTCTCTTCAAATTCGCAACACAAAACCATATCATCAGTGTACAATAAGCAGGGCACCCAAAACTCTCTTTCATTCTCCATCAGTCTACCACCTTCCCCAAACATCCCTACCTCTAACTCTTTTTTCACCCTATCCATGTACAAATTAAATATAAAAATCTGCAAAAAATATTAAAACATGATAACACAAGAATAATATAACCTTTTGGGTTTAAAAATGGCCTTTTGCTGTCCCATCAAAGTCAGCATTAGTTTGAGCTGTGTTCCTTTGTAGCCAACGTCCGCATGAAGAACCTTTTCCGTTCTCATCGCGTGAACAATATCTGAGAGTCCATTAAGAGAATGCAGATCAGAATCATTAAATAATGACTCAAATGAAGTGACCTGAAAAAAATATACCTTTTATTTTTGCGTAACATGCACGGAAATAAAATAGTTAAGTAAAAGAACATGACGTAAGGCGAAAGGAAAGGCCCCACACTTTCCCCAAATACCCTTAAGCAGTGGCCCGTCACAGCCAAAAATCTACCCTAGGGTTTCACAAAACCGCAACGGACCCCACTGCGATATCTCGTTAATGTAGGGTTTTATTCCTTGGGTCAAGACCAAAACCATTCACCCCTATCACACAATATTTTTCTAGCTTGAACCAAATTCTCATTCCTTTCCTTAAGACACCACTTTACAGACTCAATTCATTTTTTAGATCTCACAGCCGTTCAATTCCCACCACACACACCTCTGTAAATTCACTTAACCAACCGACAATCATCCATCCTTTCCACATAACCAAACCATCTTAACATACTTTCATTTATTCTCTCACTCACGTCTTTCCTCACACCACACAACTCCCTAATACGCTTATTCCTCATTTTATCGAATCTTCTCATACCTACCACACCCATAACATTATCCTTCTCAGCAGACTGCACCTTAGATCTATACTTCTTATTCCGCACCATAGTTTCGCTGCTATACATTAACAAAAGTAACCACATATCTTCATACAGAACCCTAGCGCACTTAAGACTTAGTCCCTTTGCATTCACCAATGATTTTCACCCTATCACCCTAACTGCACCATCCGCTTTCAACTTTCCTACTACATCCTGCATCATAAATTCCTTTTTCATCCAACATACAGCCTAAATATTTAAACTTGGATACTCGTTCCAGTTGCTCACCATTCAACATAATTTCACAAAGCAAGCTCTCCTCACCCACAACCATCACCTTGCTCTTATCCACATTTACTTTCAAACTCCTCCTTTTACACTCTCTGCCAAACCCCTCTACCAATACTCTCAAACGTTCTTCAGACTGGCCACATAAAACAAACCATCTTTGGATAAGCAAGGTACCTTTTCCATTCTCTATCAGTCTAACACCATCCCCTGCAACCTCCATCTTTAATTCTTTCATCACCCCATCCATATATAAATTAAATAGCCATGGAAACATAACAAATCCATGCTCTCAATAGTAAATGCTAGAATGATTCAACCGATTTCTAATTTTTCTTGTATTTCTAATAGGACTTTCTTCAACACTTCCAAAACTCACTCTTTCTGGTTACTCGACCTTCCCCTATTCTTAGTATTCTTTGGCATTTTTTTTCTAATCTTTTTAGGAAGTATTACATAGTTTATCTCTGGCTAAAAAAAAAACTTCTAGAAACTTGAGCATAATACTGAGACGACTTCTGAACTACTTCACGCCAGCTCAGTTGCTTCCTCTATACAGAAGTTCGCATGTCTCCTTGCATGGATTATGTGTCATGTATCTGAGATGTTCCCACTCATACAGCTCGTCTTGAAAGAGCGAAAGATGCTAGTTCTCATCAACTCTTCCAATGTCACCGATTCATTCCAATCTATTTCAATCCACCGAACTGTTGCATCACTCTCTTAATGTTGTTGAAGCATCGCCGTACTTTTTATTACAATTTGAGGAGAGTTCAAGTGAATATTCTCTATTCATACGGTCTCATCTTTTCTCTGTTCAGGTTTTCCAACTATGATTATTCATTCATGTAATCTACTAAAAAAATAAATGAAACACATTTACATTTACATCTCCCCATGACCAAGATACAGTATTGAACACATCGGCCTTTAATTTTGCTATCAGTACTGGTTATTTCCCTTTTCATGTGGGTTTTATGTATACCTCTGGCATTTTTCTCCAGAGATTTCAAAAAAAAAAAAAAAAAAGAAAAAAAAAAAATTCATAATTTGAACACCCAATTAATATCTTATATTTCAGTAAGACAAATAGAGTAAAATAAGAAATAAAAATAAGAATATGAAATTAGGAGAAGAGATATTACAGAAAAGTTATTAAGTTTTATCACAAACATAGAAAACTTAAACATTAATAAGACGCTGGACAGAATAGTATTTAAACAAGATCTTAAAATGTTATTTGTAAATACGGTAAGTAAATTTTTCTTATTAAAATTAAAATGAGTATTTTGAGATAAACCCTTTATAAGTGAGGATAATGTGTGTAAATTTAGACCCATTTAAGTGTCCAATTTCAAACATACATTGAGTAACATGAAACAGATTGTCACCTAATTCTCAAAAAATGAAGGTAATCAATGTAAGGTAATCCAATAAGTTGAATGTTTATTTTGTTGATAACCCTTAATTTCTTATGCATAATAAGAGAGGATTATCTACGAAACATTAAACTTATTGGATCAAAAGAATGTGTACCGTAGCAAAAGATATCCTTAAAATAATTTTGTATGAAACTATGAGCACAATGTAAAATTTATGATGGATATTTAATGTCAAATTTTATTTTATTTTATTAAACTGTAGAAAAAAAAAATCAGGAAATTAGTAATGAAAGGAACAAGAAAATTTTCTTATCCAAAGTATTCAAATATTCGGGGATGAAATTTTAGAAATTTTGGCTTTTTAATTTCCCAATAAAGAAATTACCTTTAAAAAAAAAAAAGTGTAGAAAAATTTGTATAGGTATAAAATCATCCTCTTTTTTCCTTTTCAAAACAGTGAATATTAAAACACTGCATAAAACAATTAAACATCATACTACTTATTAAACAAGAAATATGTAACAACGGAATTAATAATAGAAAAATAAAAATAAAATTTATATTATAATTAAATTTTGGATATTAAATTCTTTGTTAATAGCAAGTATCATTATCATTAAAAAGAAAAAAACAAAACAAAAGATTAATAATATAACCCTTTTAAAAACTGCTTTAACGACGTAATACATACGATAAGAAAATAAGGCTCGAGTCTTTAGTCTTTATATCCATATCCCTTTATAATTTTACTGAAGAATATATGATAGCAAACGTGAATGATTAAAAATGCTTAAAAGGAATGAATAAAAATTTTATAATGAAAAATCATTTGAAGCAAAGATTTAATAAGTAATGGAAGATGTAGCTAACACATTGCGAAGAAACCCCTATTGCAAAAATAAGAACTTAGAATAAATGAAAATGATGGATTCAAAGTATTCAATGATGTTGATTAAAGTAAATGATACATGGCGTATTAAAGGGAGGCACCTAATACCTCGATGAATAGAGGAAGGAGTATTTGAATTTTTAATTCAATTTGATCAGCATTGAAGTGAATATTGACTCTGAATAATGCTCAAATTTTCATGATAGTTTAGGACTTTAGGTCAAATGTCCATTTACCTATGATGAGATGCTCTGTAACAGAATGTACTTAAAAAAAAGAAGTTATTTAGTTAAAAAACATTAATGGAAAACATAAATGGCAGAATGTGAAAAGGGACTAAATTGCATAAGACTAGGAATACTAAAGCACAAAATGTGAAAAAGGTACTAGAGACAATACTAGACCTAGTAGGAACTGCGCATATATGAGTATAAAAGCAATGATTGAAATAATGTCGTAATTTAGCTTACACACGCAAAGGTGTACCAACCATATGAGGATCCGAATATTCAATTAACACTAAGAAAAAAAGTAATATTATATAATTAGCCTTAAATATAGATGCAAAATCAATAGCATTTAAGAAGTAATAAGCAAAACGCATCTTACCTTCCAATTATTACCCATAGAGCCTCCGCTTCAAAATTTTCCAACAAAACCTAAAAACTCTTTTCGCATAAATTGCATCTTTACTGGTCAATTGCTCTTCGCTATTAACAAATAAGCGGATACAAAAGTTAGTTTAAGGTTAAGAAAAAATGAAATAACACTTTAAAAACATTAGTTTCTTTTTAAATTTATAATGCAGTACATTGTGCAAATAATATATATATATATATATAATATATATATATAAACAGTTTTTTCTATTTACTATTATATATTTATTAACATTATATATAATATATATATATTATATATATATATATTATATATATATATATATATATTACCGTATAATATATATATATAATTATATAATATATTATAAATATATAAACATATTATTAATAAATATATATATATATATATATATATATATATATATATATATATATATATATATATATATATATATATATATATATATATATATATATATATATTTTTTGTATCTTTTAAAAAATCTCTTTTATAAATATATTATATTATATATATATATGATATATATATATATATAATATAATAATTTATATATATATATTATATATAATATATATATATATATATATATATATATATATATAATAATATAATATATATATATATATATATATATATATTGCTATAAACAGGTTTTTGCTATGGCTTCAAAAGAATCTCTTTTCAAAATCCAACCCCAAGCCTACCAGATTTTTCTTTAAAAAATTTTTTTTTTTACTTAATAATCTGAATATTTTAGTACCATAAAGAATAATTCTCTTTATTAGATAAAAATATCTATATTTTCATATATATAATTGGAGGAAATAATGGTGTAGATATAGATCAGATGTGTGATTTTCTTTATTTTTACTGATGAATCCTTTACACAAATCTTAAGAGAATTTTAATATTTAAAATGCAACAAATCCATGCAATTTTTAATATTTAAAATGGATGTGATAATGAAATTTAATTTTTATCATATTTTTATAAACTTCCTTGCAGTAATATGGTTCATTTAATTATGCAAGAAATTTTTGCAACGTCATGTAATATAGTATGTTTAAGTATTGAAAACATCATACTAAAAAAGAAAAAAAAAATTAACTTAAAGGGATTTTAAAAGTTAGAAGTTTTACTGCTCAATGACAAAATATTCTCAATCATACCTCATTGTTAATTACTATAAATCCTACTCAAATTTTTGATGAATGTGTAATTTTATTGATTTAATCAATTAATATTCAAAGTTCAGGATTTACAAATAATGCTACAAAAGTAGAAGCATTTCAACTTCTTCAGGCAAAGGTCTATTTCTTTTCAAGCTAGATATCTTGTCTGTTTGGCTAAACATCTACTGACTGAATATACAAGACGGAAGGAACCAGAAGTAATTTTTACAAAGTTTGGAAGATATTTTAATTAAATTTTCTTAAATTAATGATACTTGTTAGCAAATAGAGTAAGTATGTCTAATAGTTTTATAGAACAACTAGCCATACCACCTGACCAAATTTATAGCCACATTACTATTATATATATATATATATATATATATATATATTATATATAATATATATATATAAAAAAAAATTATATATATAATATATATATATATTATATATATATATATATATATATATATATAATATTATATATATATATAATATATATTATATATATGATATAATATATGATTATATTATATTAATAATATAATTATATATATTAATATATATAAATATATATATATATATATATATATTATTGCACAGCATAATGCACTTTCAAAAAAATTAGCATTTGCAACAAAAACAATTTCATAAATAAAAAGGGTAATATAATAATAATAATAATAATAATAATAATAATAATAATAATAATAATAATAATAATAATAATAATAATGTACCATATAAAAAGGCTGAACATTATACAGAAAATATATGGAAATTATAAATAAAAATTACTAAAGAAAAAGAATACATCTAAGTATAATGATAAACTGAAAAACTTGAATGGCATGACCAAAATAAAAGGATTTTTTAAAATAAAAAATTAAATTGTTATTAGTAAAGGCTATTTCGATAAAAGATGGCAAAACTATCGTGAAACCTTTCGGGGGTCAAAGGAGAAAAAATAAAATACCTCACTAGCAAAGTTGTATTACCTCCTTCATAAGCTTCCAAGGATTTCTACTGAAGGAGTTACTAAGCAAAATCCTTTTCCACTTAGTAATATAAGAAGTCAAATATGGAGAGAGCGAGACATTATGATAGCGATGACTTTTTAAATCTGGCAGAAACTCGTACAATGTCTTGATTCTTTTTAGGCCTGGTCTATTCACATGATTTTTCATGAGATCTTCACTAAAATTTAGATAATAATAATAATAATAATAATAATAATAATAATAATAATAATAATAATAATAATAATAATAATAATAATAATAAATTTTACAATCTAAAGCTACACATACACGGTGACTCTTTAGAGTCGACACACAGTCTATACATCGAATGTCTACGTGTGGTAACTGAAGTATGGGTGTTTGACATTTTGTTGCGATGCTGGTGTTAGAATAGCGGTGTTCATCATGTGAACAGGTCATGTGCAGTGTCTCCGAGCGTGTTTAAGTTTTGATCAAGTCAAACATTTTCTGATAGAGCTATGTCACGTTCTTGGACGAAGAATAGACGGCAGAGGTCTATATATAAATAAAAATGTTATAATTTAAATTTTAATCTATAAATATTTTACGGTATTTGAAGTTCCAAGTTATAATGTAAAATAAAGGGCAGCCATAATGAAACCAACGTTCTCTCATGGAGTGATTTAAAAGTGGCAATTTACGAGATTCTTGCAGTTAAAAGTATCCATCATAATTAATATCTATATCGTAATACCTCAAAAAATATAATTTTTTAGTTAAATTTAGTGAACAGGATTATAAGGAAAATTACATGGACACTTACAAAAAATTAACTGAATGTGAACAAGATGAACTGTGCACAATTGATCTGGGATTGCAAACAAAATAAGGTAAATTTTGTGTGGTGCAAAAGAAGTGATGTATGTGGGTGTGCTAAAGTAGGAAGTAAGAATGTCAATAATAGTGAGTAGTGGAATGAAGAGGTGATGCAATCGGTTAAAAATAAAAAAAAAAAAAAAAAGAGAGAGAGAGGCGGGGTTGAATGAGCTAAAAGTCAATGATGAGGTTACAAAAGAAAGGTGTATGGGAATATATAAGGAGGACGTATGGGAATATATAAAGGAAAAAAGGAAGACTTACAAAGGAATAGGAAGCTATTCTTAACTGAAGTATGAATGATTAAGAAAGAGAGTAGGGGGAATCTTCATAGAATAATGAATAGGAATAGTGCTTTCATGACTAGTGAAACGGATGTGAGGAAAGTGTGAAACAAATACTTCAAAAATCTGCATAAAATTGGCAGTAATGATGAAGTGATAGTGAATCTGTGTGAATTTGGTGGTGTAAGAAGAAACAGGTATTTTGAGGATGAAGTAATTGGTAGGGAGGAGGTAATAGGTAGAGTTGAAGAATTTTAAATTTGCAGGAATAGAAGGGATTACAGGCAAAATGATCGGGATAAGAGGCGAGACTGTGAATGACTGGATATGGAAATTAGGTAACAAATGCGTTTGTGGAGGGTATGGTTCCAAAGGGTGGGGGGTATGGTTCCAAAGAGTGGAGGGTATGGTTCCAAAGGAATGGAGGAAAGCAGTGATAGTACCCTTATACATGAGTAAAGGAAATAATCGGAACTGAAGGAGTGCTGTAAGGAAGATGCACATAGGATATGTGTAGGGAAAATATAGGAGTCTTACCGGTGTTAATGTATAGCAGCAAAACTATGGTGTAGAATAAGCATAGACCTAAGGTGCAGTTTGTTCAGATGAATGATCTTAAGGGATGTTAGGTGTTTGTAGAATTGATAAAATGAGGAATGAGCGTATTAGGGAGAAGTGTTGTGGAAGGGCGTGAATGAGAGAATAAATAAGAGTATATTAAGATGGTTTGGTCATGCGTAAAAGATGAAGGATAGTCGGTTGGTTAAGCAGATGTATAAAGGTGGGTGTGTTGGTAATGGACAGGCTGGGAGAACTAAGAAAAATGAGTAACTTGGGGGATGAACATTACATTGACGAGATAAAAGTGTGGTCCATCTCGATTTTTGTGAAGCCCTAGGGTGGATTTTTGGCTGCGACGGGCTCGCACTTAATTGTATGAGCGAAAGGTGGGGGAGGTGGGGGAGGCTTTCTACTTATCATCTGAGGGATGTGAAAAGAAGATAATGAAATATACCGTATATAATATATATATATATATATATTATATATAATATATATATTTATATATAAATGATAATATAAATATTGTCGATAAGGTTGTTTAAATATTAAGATTACATAACAAATTAATAATATATATTAAATAAAACAAAAAAAAACTGACCTTTATAACGGGGATATTATTATATTATTATACTATATATTTAATATCAGCATATATATGATAATATATATTAAAAAAAAAAGACTATCGGAAACTTAACGTGCTTTATCCCCTATTGCAGGGGGTAACACAGGGGCGACCACAGAGTATCAAACTTTAAGGCCGCTATCCTAAACCTCAGCTGCCACCAACGTGTTCAGCATCGCGAGTTTTAAATTCTTGCCCCCAGTAGATAAAAGCTCCAACTGCTACGCGGAGGATTTTGAAGCCAGCTGTCCTCTCGATATGAGAGGCGGCAGACTAATAGCCTTAGGCTTATAATTATATATATAATATATAATATATATATATATAATATAATAATATTATTATATATATATAGTATATATATATATTATATATATATAATTATTATATATAATAATAATATATATAATACTATTAGTGATGGGGACGATTTATGAAAGTTTTTATGCCGAGACGACGATTGAGAAATTTTTGCCGATGCGATTAGTTGAAAAAACTATTAAAAAATGGCGTCTCTCTCTCTCTCTATCTCCTCTCTATAATATATATTATATATATAATATATTATACTATATTATATAATATATATTATATATAATTTATATATATAAATATTGTATATATATATATATATATATATATATATATATATAAATTATAAATATATATATATAAGGGTAGACAGGAGCGG
>JABUQX010002094.1:25000-41432 GCA_015478945.1 Trachelipus rathkii | reverse complement strand
TTAATTTATTTATTTATTTATTTATTTATTTATTTATTAAGTTAAGTGAATGAACTTTTCATGTTTTGGAATCAATTCGATGTCAGACTTGGATGATCATCAGTGCTTTAAGTTACGTAAATAACAAGTGATGCGGTACGAACCTTCATGTCTTATTTATTATACAGAAAATTATTTCATTAGTTACCTCCAGATGTCACCACAAAAAATGCCGCAATAAAAAGGAATAACAATTGCTTGAGAATGCTGGTCCAAAATTTAGCGAATAATGTATAAAATAAAAATAAACTTCTCTTTAAAAACGTACAATAGCTACAGCGGAAAAGGAATAACATTTTTGGAATCCTGTCCTAGTAAAATTTTAGATAGGAAAATTGTTAAAAAAAAATATTGTTAAAATTATAGTAATACTTGACTTATCTATTATTATTATTATAAATCCAAGCATTTGATATACTCTATTAAAATAAATAGACTTCTATTATAAATTTTGCTTTTTTTTTTTTTACTAAAAGATATCCCCCAAGGGTAAATACCGCACCGATGTCTAGTGTGAAGACGGGGTTCTCTTTCGGACTATCCGGGGAACTTACAGAGGGTAGTACCTAATTTCCACCCCTCGAGAAGGGTCCCGGAACCCAAGCTCTTTGGTACTTTTGTGGTGTAGACTGGGGTGTTACCTCCACGCCCTCCCCTACGGGTATGGTAAAACGTCGTCCCCCCTTTGTGTTTCCCCGTTTCGGCGCGAGCCCTCTAACATTAGACCAGTGATTAATACCACTTACAAATAATTAATTTATATAATATATAATATATTAATATATATTTAATATATTTATTATAATATAAATATATTAATATATATAATATATATATAATATATATTATATATAAATATAATAATATATAATATATATAAATTCCTAATAAAAAATTTAAAGCAAAAATATTTTTTATCACCAGATAATTTTTTGAGTATTGGGGTTATTAAGATACCTAACATAAAATTTAAAGGATATTTCCAATATATGTATTCCTTATTCTCGCTCGTATGCTATTGATAGGATTTAGAGATATTTTATTTTTTATAACATTATTCCGCACTTAAAATATGGACCAGCATTATCCAGCAATGTATTCCTTTCCTTTTCCCTGTAGCTATTAAAATTTTGAGAATTCTTGATTTGAATAAAATAATTTATTTTTTGGGAATAGGATATTCTTAAATATAATAAGCCATTAAATATTATTATTTTATATATAGTTAAATATATTATATATTTATATGAAAATATTATTAATCTTAAAAATATATATTTTAATATAATATATATAATATAAAATATATATATATTAGTATAGATAAATAAATAATAAATTATATAGAATATATTTATTTCTTAATATATTAAATTATAAATAATAAAATATATAATAAGGATATTATATATTATATATATATATTATTACCTAGAAGATACTCCATACCACGAAAGACCAAGAGCTCAACATCGGTATAAAAAGACTGATAAGTGAAGCTCCTAATTTCATTCAACTGCTACCACAGTTACATCGATACATGTTCAAAATTATCTATATTTACCGTTCAACTGGGTAAGTTATATATATCATATTACTAGTGTTTTTAACCATTCTCTTTTGACTTCACCTGCTCACATTCTTTTATTTGAAATTATAATAGGTTATTGAAAATAAAGGAAATTAGTATGAGCGAGTAACTAGCTATATAACTTGACTAATAACCTCAAGGAACACAAATGCGGATAATTTTAATAATAAATGTTTGAACAAGTTGTAAATTAAAAATGATGTATGTAGAGAAGTGTAGCATTATTTGATAAACTTGTGTACTCATAGAAATTCACAGTTAAAGGTTTCGGAAAAACACCAATATAAAGAGTTTCGAAAGAATATTATCATTTGTTAATCATATACTCTTTATTATGAGGTGATGATTTGAGTGGGTGAACATCTGATAGAAGACATAAGCACCAGCTCAAGGGGAAAATGTAGAGATTAGATGATAGATAGATTCGAGTTGATTTATTGTTGAAGATCTGTATAAGACATTATCATTAAGTGACGAAGCAAGTTTAATTATACCTCATTTATGAAAATATACTTTAAAATAATTTTTGCAATATATAAAAATTATAAAAACGTATAAAAATTAAAAGTATGACTTATCTTTAAATAAAAAGACACTCAAAAATGGAAAATAAAAAAGAAAGAAACAAAAAATTAAATCAGGCATAAGTAAGGTTAAATAAATATATAATAGGATTCATGCTTAGAACTTCTTTCAATTCTATTAAGTCATAAGGATGCCTGATACATGTTTATATGTGAGTTTAATGATTTTTTTTTATTCCACTCATTCCATTACAAAATGATTAAAAAAACTGCTGAATCTTGCAGTAAAATGCTAACAAAATTCTCCAAATCCATTTTGTTCTTCGCGTTCTGAATCATTTAATCCAACCCAAAATTCATACCCGCGATTGGAATTCATGTAATTTTCACAATATAAATCATACTTGATTATTTTATACACTATTTCCGACCTCGTTTCGAAATCCTTGCGAAAGTTTCCAAAGAATTATATTTCTCTATATAAAAATATATAAATATAATTATGTAACGGATATATATCTTTACGGCAAAAATAGTTATAAATAATATATCATATAATTATTATATATAATATACATTAATATTATATATATAATATACATAATAAAATTAACTAATATATATAAAAGTATATATTTAGATTATTAAATATAGAATATTTATAATAAATATATATATTTATATTAATAATATAATAAATATAATAATTAATATATAATATATACTTATTAATTATAATTTATTACAAGAGGGGCTCAGTAAACGTTACGTAACGGTCGTTACAATTGTAACGAGTAACTGTAACTTTTTTTTCTAAATATTATATAAACGATTAACTTTCAAATGGGCATATATGGCTTGTAACTTTGTTAAACGCCAACCCTTATTTATGTATGTAAATAATTTGTCAATTCTTATTTTTCATCACCGATTTTCACAGCTGAACTTCAAACTCTGTTCACATCCATACAAATGTGACTCCATGTAGTTCATAACATATTTATAATTTTAATTTATTGGAAACGAATTTAGTTCCATAATTTAATATATATTAAAATACATATATATATAGTTATAATATATGTAATTATATTATAATAAATATAAGTTAAATATAATAATTAATATAGAATAATATTATAAAAGTATAGATATATAATATATAATATAATAATATAATATATAATATATATAATATATATAATAAATAAATAATATTATATCTTTCTTAAAGGGGATATCTAGCCTAGGAAGTATGACAGACCTTTATTTAGAACAGACCCCACACTCCACGGAACGATTTAGAACCAGGAAACTGATATATTGTTTATATAATATATGCGGCTTACGAGTCTATAATTTTTGACACGACTGCTTTATGATGGATAAGGAGAGGACATCCGAGGCAGATGAGAGGTTAGATAGGAAGGATCAAGTGAGGATTAATGTGGCAGGAGATAGCTAAGATAATTGAGAAGAAGAAGAGAGTAGGAAGGTAGTATTGACGAAGGAGTGTATATGGTAATTGTATATAAAGTGGTTAAGAGGAGGGTAAATCAAGGAAAGCATGAGAGTAGGCTTCATTAATAGGCCGAAAATGTTTCCGTTTCATACAGTACTTATTTAGAAGTCTTATCACGATAAGACTTATATAAGATGCACTTTTATTATCAAGGAAGAGTGTGAAGTTTACCCTTTAATGGTATAATTCGCAACGCTAACAGGGAACACCAGATAGGAGGAAAAAAGGACAGTTCATGTATATGCTGGAGTGAAATAGTAGAAGACGGTAAGAAGAGTAGAATGGAATGTACGGTTGAACTGGATTTGGAATCATCAGTATTCGAGATCTAAGGGAAGTAGATATAGTAGACGAGGAATGATAGAATAAGACCAATAGGTATGACAGATATGTAGAAGGAGGAAGTAGTATGAGATGAAAGAGATGCTGATAGATTCTTGTTCCTGAGGAGATGAAGAGATTGAAGATCATGAATGGTTATTTTGTCATTACGAAGGGAAAGTGAATAGGTGAGCAATAGGGTTATGTAGATGGTGAAATATAATTTTTAACACATGAGAGAGAGAATTCTTATCAGAGATTCTATTAGAGAAGGGATCTTAGAGAACGTGTGTATATATGATTCGTATGGAGAGGATGATGGAGTAATAAGAATTATGTTAAAAGTAATATCCTGCAGTAAATATTCAATGGTAAATGACGGATTATAATTGTGGAATGACGACTCTTGGTGAGTGAAGGTACCATGAAATGTTTTGCAGGACACTATAAAAAAAGAGAATAATTGTGAATTAAAGTGAGAATCACAGAAAGATATTTGGACAAGAAAAAGAAGTATAATTAGAAAGAATAGTAAGATGAAGTAGCTAATTAACATTTAAGAAGAGTTTAGAGAAAGATGGATGATGAATACACAAAAACGATGAAGTTAATGGATGGGATTAGCAGTTAGGAGATGTGGTGATTGAGGAGGAACGAAAGTATAAAAGATGACAAATGGTGGAAATATGATAGATAAGTGAAAGGATGGTACATTTTAGAGGAAAACAGGTATGTAGATTGAGAAAATTATGGCTTAAAATAGACGGGTTAATTCAATCAAGGGTCTCAGTATGATGTTTGTAAGGAGTCAAGGAAATGGTTGCATATAGGAGAGTTGAAAAAGAGAGTTAAAAGAAGAGGCTGGCATAGGAGAAGAGGCATTGGAAAGAAAATGTGAAGTAGAGGGAAGTAAAGTGAGAAGAATTTTAGACGAGGCCAAAAAAACATATAGAGGATCAAAAGCAGGATAAAATGTGCAGTCATCAAGGTTATAAGGCAGGGAGAGTATTTGTTGAAATCAATAGACTCTAACAGGAGATGGACGGTCTAGATACTTCACATTGAACTGCTAATTGAAGTAATATGGGGAGGAGAGGAGGGGAGGAGATATGAGAATGGAGAGGAAAATGAAAGGTGGAGAAGAATAATCTTATGGAAGAATTAAGGTTGACTTCCTTAGAAAAATCGATGAGGAACTCGGTTAAGACCTCAGGAGTATAGAAGATGGATACCCTTAAGATTGCATAATAGGAAGTATGTATATAATATATGAAAATGAAAAAGAATGTCGAAACTAGTTAATATTAGGGTGTGAACGAGAGTTGTTGAATATATTTTAGACCATGTAAAAGAAGTGGAAAGTTCAGAATTATAGTGCCAATATATAATAAGGATAAAGGAGATTAACTTGTAGACGTGATTAAAAAACTAAACACAGGAGAATTTTTCACTTATTTTAAATAATCCATGTGGCTAAATACTTTAAGAGAGAATTTTAGAGATTGTAAAGGTTAGAGAATCAGTATTTTAGAGCCAGACTGGGAGTGATAAAGCCAGCATCGGATATAGATAAAGAACAGAAGCACGTACAGGGAAATATACTCTTGTTATTCAGCTCTGGAATTATTGTTATAGAAAATAGTTAGTAAGGACAATTCTAAACAAAACAAGCCTTAATTATAATTATAGTTATATATTTTCTTGATAAAGGAAAATGTTTTTTCGATTTCAATAGCTACGTAGTAGAAGAAACATGGCATTAAAGAGTGATCTTGGAAGAAGAAGTTATTTAATAAATATTATAAGTATATATGCACATATTCATAGGTTATTAAAAGTTTGAAGAATGACTTTGTAGGTTCGTTTGTGTATTTACAATGGAATAGCAAATATTTAAACTGTATAGAACAGAATATGAGAAAATTTATATGATAATGTTCGAGGGTGTGAATACAAGGGTGATAAACAAAGGAAGTTTTTTTGTCACCAAATTGTTATGTTATTGTATTCGCTATTGGGTAAAAATGTATAAGTGATAAATAAAAGTGACGAGAAGTAATCGGATGAAAAATTAATTGGGACGGTCTGAATTTGGACTTTAATTGTCTGATTGATTTGGATGCTGAGCGAAAGATTGAGAACAGTTGAAGAAGTAATGATATGATTTTGCCAAAACTACAGGATGATGAAGTAAGCGGTGACTTGTATCTAATAAAACTCATAAGAAATAATAAGACGGAAGATCTATAGGTGGTATAGTAGAGTAAGAAGGAGGTAAGAGAGTGTGCAATAGAAGGCGGAGGCTATCGAGAATAATAGACTCTCGATGGAGTAAAATGTAATATTTGGGTGGAGATAATTTGGAATAGAGGGAGAGATTAATTGATAACAGAGACACAGTATGGATTATAGACTTCATGTATTGGGGTAGCTGTAAGAGCAGTGTAATTACCCTATACTTAAACATAACTAAACATAATCTGAGTGTGTGAATTTGTTAAAATAAGGTGATTACATTTGAATGGTGGATAACACCGATTTATATTATTGGTAAGAGCTCAAGACATGGAGATTACGACAACAAGATTAGAGGATAGTAAAAAACTAGATGGTGGGATAGAATTACGTTTATTAGATGAAGTATAGATGTGGTAAATGAGCTAGAAGGAGACAAAAGAAGGAAAAAGATAACGAATAAGGGAGGAGGTTGAGTGAAGGCTATGTTAAATAAGATGGATGCAGCCTAAGATTATGAGGTGGAGAGACACCTGGTAGAAGATGCACAAGAGGGAGAAGATATAGCCGAAAAAGATGGGAAGTGGGAGACCGGAGTGAAAAGAGCCAAAGAAGGTAGTGACACTGGAAGATGATATGGAAAGCTCTTGGTTGAGAGGCTCATTGAGAAGACAATTGATTTGCCGTCGATTAGCAGAGCTAAAGGGAAGATTAGGTAGTTATTGGGAAGTTTAAGAGGAGATTTTTCAAAAGGCGGGGCCCACCTGTATTCTAGAAATGACTTATAGATACCTTTACCTGGGCGAAAGCGGTTGTAATGATAAATCACTAAAATAATAATATTAATTATTTAATAAATAAATATATTTATTATATTATATATATAAATATAATGTATATAATAATAATATATAATATTTATTATATAATATATAATTAATATATAATATATAGTATGGAATACGTGGAATACTGATGATGTTGTTGTTTGGGTTTGCTTTGAGGTGTGTAGTGATTGTGTGGTATGTTAGTGTTGGTAAGCAACTTTGAGTTGGATCAATTAAGAGGAGCGCTTAGTCAAAATGGTTGAGTTGAATTTTTATGTTACCCTGTTACAACAAATATAGTGTAAAAATCTAAATTAGGACGGGTGTGGTATATAATAGGGTGGTGAGTATACAAATCAGAATTTTATCCTTTTCCAAATATAATGAAGTAGCTAATTATAAAAAATATAATAATTCATTAAAAAAGATTACTAATTTCCAAATAACATCAATATAAATTAATTAAAAAATCAAATAGTCACAACTCCGGATAAAAACAATATAAAGACAACAACGATGTTAGTAAAATAGTATCATGAATTATGAAAAAATTAAAATACAAAAATATTTTAGTTAGAAAGATTTATCTTTTAATTTGTTAGAAAGAATCAATAAAATATCATATATTTACTAAGCTAAAGATATTCCCTAAGCGTAACATCGCCAATACAATATCCCAATCTCATAATCATAAAATCATATCACATTGATATACTTAATCCTATCATGATCCCCAAAGCTTACCGTTCGTTAGAAAACCAGTAAGTATAGCATAGCTTAGATTACCTTAAAAATTGTAATTGGTAAGTGAAAATAAAAAAGAACCATTCACTAATATAAGTTTTAGTTTAAACAAAAGTGAAAATAAATTAAAGTATAAACAAATTAGTTTAGTCCGGTTCAATTGAATACTGTATAATTTGGTTAAGGTAATCAACATATTAAACAATTCCTATTCGAATAAAATAATTAGGATTTGTTTTTCTTATGGGTAAGCATTTTTAAAAGGCACATGACAAGATGATGACCAAAGCGTCATTCTCCTCAATATAATAACAAATTAATTAGGCACAGAGCTTCCCACAAAATTTGTTGAATTGTTTATAGATTTTACAGCTATAGGCAAGGTAAACTGAACAAGTGGAAAATGAAAAAATATAAATCTGGGTTCGAATGCGCTCCTCACAATATACATTTATTTAACAGAAAATGTGATCTCGCCAGGTTTGAAATTTTTAATAATAATTATTAACTGTTTCACAGAAAAACTAAATTGTGTAACAATGCTCATGAAATAGAAATTGCATTTCGAGAAAAAAGAGCAACCGTACTTGTGATATGTAATGTTATCACGTCACGCGAAATATGTTTTATACAATTTATCACAGCCACTCCTGCTTCAAATATCAAAATCTAGAAAACTTTATGCGTATTTATACTGAAGAGTACCATGTATAAGGTAGGATATATATATATTTTTACGTAAAAACTCGATTGGCAGAATATACCTTTCGCAAATTTTTAGGGGGTCATAATACTTACATTCCATATTATCAGTTTCAGCATAAAAACTGTATGATAAAGACTTTTATGATGTATATATCAAATATAATTGATTGATAGTAGGATGTAAAAAAAAATTTAATATATCGGTAGGAAAAAATCATCGTCTCTTACTTTATAATTATAGATATCATTTCTACTAATATCATACTTTCTTAATAACTCAAGCTAATTAGGTAGCTTCAAGTACGAGAATATTAGAGATTATCGCTCACTCGTATCTATTATTACTAATAGTCCTAAAAAAGTGTCATTCATCTAATCTATGGCCATATTTAAAATTTCCTATAAATAATACTCAACCACATACAAAATCTATATATTACATATAATAGTATAGTGTATATATTACTTCGAGAAATCGAATATAAAATATCTATTTTACATTCCAATTATATATAAATTATAATCGTTATATTAATAAAAGAAAATATTGATCTCAAAAACATCACAAAATAAGATTGAATAGCAGAATAGTATTCAGTCAATATAAATATAACAATACTCCAAGAGTATATAGTATAGTGCCTTTCTACTGGAATAGGGCATATAATGATTATCCTAATAGAGCAAATATATTTTTTATTTAATATATTTATATTAGAGGTAACAATATTGATTTTAATATATGTCTAATTTTAAAATAAAAATATATAGTATAATATATAATATATGTTACTATAATCTATGACCATATCACTCACCCTGCACAAAATAATTTTGGTCAATAATTAAGATCGTGAACAACGTGAATACATTAGAATTATAATCGAAAAAGTATATGACACCTTACAGAAAAAACCTAATAACAATAATTGACCGGAATCAGGCGTTATAAACCGAGCGGACTTAATATACCAGAAGAGGTGTACCAGAAAAATTAAAACTCTCGAAAAGTCATACGGTACCTATACAAAGAACAAATCCTATATTCATATTGGATTAAACATAGCAAGAGTTATTAATGTCTATTAGTATAGCTAAAAGAGCTCTAATTTATCATGCCCATATGTAAATAACCCAACATACTACACTCCTGGACGTCCTCTACAGACTAAGAAAGATCTCGTATATGTTCAAGAAACCACCTAATTCTCCGATAGGGCGGCTCAGGGTTCACCCATTTCCGCCCATTGGGGATCAGCCAGGGAGATGGAACCGGAAGAAGTCCCCCCCGGTCCGTAATATCCACCGCTAATGATGCCATGAGTAGATATCCCCGATCTCGAGTAGAATATGAATGGCTGCGTACCTACTCTAGTGCAAGGTATTGGCAGTTAGTTTATAAATATCAGATTAAACGAATTGATTTAGTAATCTGTACATGATAACATGGTAAATAATTAAGTAATCATTATAAAATAATATTATATAAATACCTATAATATACATATAATAATATAATTAATTCATCCAATATATTAATATAATAAAATAATATATAATTAATACTTAATTGAATATTACTTTCATAGTATTAGTTATATAAAGTATTATATATATATATATTATTATAATGAATATATATATATTATAAGTTAAAATATATTAATAATATTAATATACTATATATATAAAATATATGAAATTATTATAGTTATATTATATATATATATCATATGTAATTATATAAATTATATTATCTAATGATAGGTCTGCGTAATACCAATAAACTACCATATATTTTATAATTATTAATTTAATTTAATACCATATATATAATTTAAGAAATAGAAACTTAATATTATATATATGCTAATATAAACTCAAGATATAATAATCATATCCAATATACAATACCACCCACTTAATTGGCATAAAATATAGGATAAATTCAACATATTTTTCAGAACAAAAGGCAATTGTAATGCCAAATATTAGCAGCAAAGTCAATTGTTATGAGATAATATTTAATAATATTATCAGAACATTTGAATCTATGCTCCTCACTGCTAGCCTTTAAGTATCAAAGTAATACAGTATATAACTGAGGACAAATAATTATATTATAAAAAATAAAATAAAAAATAAATAGGATATAAATTTTACTTCAGATTACCACGTTTATAATATATAATAATCAATAAGTGGAATGATCCACTATTATATATCACTTATCCTAAAACAGCAATCAAGTGTTATGTACGTATTTATGTTAGAAAATATGCAGCTTGTTGTGTATATTTATTTTTTTACTTTAAATAATCTCTAAGTAAGAAATAAAATAATGATTATAAAGATAAAAATTGACATCTTATATTAATTGATACAGTTACGGTAAAGGTTAAAATGTTTTAAGATATTTCTATATGGAGAAGCTATTATTAAAGTATTATATAATATTTTTCAATATTATTTTAAAGTCAAATGTTCACTTCAATTATGAAGTGAAGTTAGCAAATTAACAATACAACTCGGATAGTATTGATGTAAGAAGCTGCTGCAAGCTGATAATCAACGATGGATCACGCTTAGATTAGATATCTACAGATAAGTAGAATAGTTAATAATGGATATATAAGTATTACTACTAAAATCGTGTAACTTGATAATATATATATAATAGTCACGGATAATAATAGTAATAATTAACCCTATACCCTGCACACTGATCCCCTTTAATTCAATGCCCACCATGATAAAGCTAAAACTGTTAATAAAACGTTTAATATCGAATAACTATGAATTACTTTATATAACTCGAAATGATAATCTATAGATTAATACGCTACCTGTCCCTCAAACCGATAACGAATAACCGGGTAAAATACAATGTTCAGGATAAGTAATTGCACACACGAATATATAAAGAATTACTAAGTAAGTATATGATATATTATAATAGATACAAACTATATATATAGTTATATTAATATATATATAGAATATTAGGGTATATATTATGTACTAGTATAATATATAATAATAAGCTAATAATAGATTATAATAAGGCTATCTTAATAATATATACAAACTCGAATTTGGAATTAAAACCTTGAAATTTTGGGGAAACAATAATTATAATTGGAAACTTTAAAAATAGTTAAAACCTACCGAGAAGCTAACTTAATTATATTTCTCAATAATAATTTTACCTTCTATTATAGAAGGCAATTTAATATTTCATAAAATTTAAATTATCTCAATCCTAATATTTAAATATATCGGTTAATAGAATCATGATACTAAGTATATATGTTAATAATATTAATAATATTAATATATATATATAATTTTCATATATATAAATATATTATATAGTATAATAATTTAATAATATTATATATATATTAAAATATATATATATTAATATATATATAGATATATATATATAATATATATAAAATATAATATATTTAATATAAATATAATATATTATTAAATATATATATATATAATATATGATATGAAATAGTATAATAATATATATATATATTATATATATCATGTTAATATATTATATAATAATTATAATTTATATATATAATATAATAATAATATATATATTATATATATATAATATATTAATATAATATATATAATTAATAATATATTAATATATAATAATAATATACTATTATATTAATATATAGTAATATATTATAATATTAATAATTAATTTATATATATATAATATATAAAATATAAATAATACGATTGTAAACACTAATAACGGGATATATGGACAGCGTGGTTTGTGAGTGAATTTGTAAGAGGGGCCATGCATTATGTTTGCTTATAACACACTACTATGACATAACGAGCAAGTAGATAAAAATAGGTTAGAATTATCATTTTGATATAATATCAAGCGAATTGTAAACATATTTTAGTTATGGTTAATAAATATATCATACAATAAGTGATATAATTAATGAAAATATGAATCATAGTAGAAAATAAAAAAATAAAAACATATGTTACGTTGGTTAAAATTTGAAAAAGTCTATCAAATATAACTCTGAGACAATATCTCATAACAAACAAAGGTTTCATTTGTTATACTTTGGCGCCTTACACATGTATCGTAACAACAACAGAAAAACCAAGGGTCGGAAAATCAAGATCTTTATTAATATATCTTCTCACGTGTTACCAAATAACAATTATACAAACATAACTGTTATAAAATATACTATATACTTATATTAATAATAAATATATTTACAACTTATATATTCTATTGAGAGCCAAAATACAAGTATTACATAAAATATATATATATTAGTTAATAGGTAATATCACCTCATCCCCGTATATAAAATCTAAAATATTTATCATAATTCTTTCCATTGGCTTGATATACTATTATTATAAGTATTTTAATTTATAAATATTTAAACTAACAACTTATGAAACATAAAATAAAATAATCAATTTTGTTTCTTTTCAAAAACATATATATATAATATATTTCCCTATAAAAATATAAGTATATTAATAAAGCCCCCAAAATCTATCAAATAGGCAAAATCCTATTGGCATTATTTATAAAATCTACTACCTGTTTATATATACAATGGACTATACAGTGATTGTTACTATTAATACATAAGGTATAGAATACATATAGTATAATATAAAGATTTTAATATTAAGATAAAATTATGGAAAGTATAAAAGGTAATACTTTATATATATATATATATATACACTAATTACTCTGAACCATTATCGATGCTATGTTCAAAGTACCATTTAATATATAAATCAATTAATATAATAAAGATAATAATGGACGTCTACCCATTATTTATGTATAATTCACATCGATAAATAAAAATAATATATTTAAGTATCTAATATGGCTAATATCTAAAGTAAACTCACATAATCCTATGAACAAAACATGGCACAAGAAAAATGATTGTATAGCAAAGCACAACATATGTATGATATATAAATACATAGGATAAGAATAACTAGTAAATAAAAACCTAAACCCCAACTAAAAATATATTATATATATAGTACAATATTAAAAATCCTTAAGATATTTTAAGAGGATCTATAAGTGAAAATAAAAAAATCTATAAGTTCTAATATTGTATATGATATAAAAATCAATAAAAAAGAAATAATATAAGATAATTACAATATAATAGATTTATAAAAAAATAAAACTATACCTTGAACTACTACACCATATATATAATATATATATATTTAAATATATATTATATATAATTATAAATAAATAAATAATAATATATAGTATAATATAAATATAATAGTAAATATTATTATAATATATACTATAAATATAAATAATATACTATATAAATAATAATAATACATAATAATATATATATAATATAAATAAATATATATATATATATAATAATATAATATATAATATATATATAAATAATTATATAATATTTTAATATATATATTATATAATATATATATATATAAATAATATATTATATTTAATATATTATATATATATTTAAAATAATATAAATATATTAGAGGTGTATTGCGGATTATGGTGATAATATTCAAACATTATCGGCGGATGCGGATAGAATAAAAATATAATCTCTAAATAGCGGAGGTTCCGGAGACCCTACCCTAGGAGGGAGGGGGGGAAATATGGATCCATACTCCCAGTCGTTTCCTCGGAAAAGCCGAATAAAGACGTACCTGACTCCATGCATCTTTTGCGTAATTCACCCTTGGCTATATTCTGTATGTTTTAAAAACTATACCATCCCATACATTAATAAGGCCAACGGCAATAGTTGTAACGATATAATAAAATAATTATTAAAAATTACTATAATCTTACATTTTATTCACTTTTTTTTAAAACTAATTTTTTTATTTTAAAAGAGTGTTCCACATACTTAATGATTATTACTACCTGAGATTTCCAATTTAACATGTATTATCCTTTTTACGTTATATAATATAGCATTAATAGTTTTTTAATTACGGATACATATATTGACGGCTTAAATCGTAAACGTACGACTAATAAATTAATATTATAGATATATAATAAATATATAATATTATATATAAATAACATAATAATTATATATATATATATAGTTAATAAATATTAATATATAATAAATAAAATAGCTATATTTTATATTTATAAATATATAGTAAAAATAATATATATATAAGTATATATATAATATAATTATATATATAAAATAAATAATATTATAATTGTCAGTGTATTAGTTATAATAACAAACAGTTTGTATATCATACTTACCCATTCCAAGCGTGATTTCCAAACCCGTAGGCCATGCAATCCTAAAAGACATAAAAGTATATCAAATTACTAAGGAATTTTAACTATATATACACGATATATATTGATTATCACAGTAATATTCAACTCTATCCAGTTAAATAGGTGACATACTATACACTGTGAAAGTTAAGGATTCATAAATGCCTATCAAAAGAAGATAAAACCTAAACCAAACTCAATGCTGTTGCTATATATCAGAAGTGGTATATAAGCGTTTAACGTCGGGTTCTTTTGTAAGTATACCGAAGATACCAGGCTGGACTCCAAGTATCTCAGATTATCAGTGAAAAGGTATATAACTTACAGATCTCCGTCAAATATCTGTGCAGTAGAAACCCAAGTAGATAGTACTATCATACAAATATATATAATATATTCAAAACAATAATATATAGAGAGTCAATGAAAATAAATATCACGTCCGTGTATGACTCGGAATTAACGTTGGCGTGCTATGTGTCAACAGTGATTATAGTAATACTAAATATTAATTTATAAAATAAAGTGAATAAATATAGTTGTTACTAGACAGCGTAATAAGTATCGTGTAATACACGAATACTATCAAAATGGTTTAATTGTATACGTGTGTAAGCTAATGATTTATCAACAATATAATAACTATTAATATGAATATATATAAGATATAATATATATCCATATCAATTATAATATTTAATATTATTCTCATAGTATATTATGAAGTTAAAAAGAATATATATACTATAATGTATATTTAGTTAACTATGTTATAATATGAGCGTATATAATATTAGAATATATCTAAAATAGAATCACTATAAGTATATAACAATCGATAATAGATATATTATAATCACAAAGTAGTATAATTATTAAACCTCAATCACCATTCTTATTATTACGTAGACTAAAATATACATATATATATACTACTAAATTACTTTCAATAATGATATTTAATTCTATAATATAGTTATATAAGATACTATATATAAATAATTATATTAATAAAGATGTAGTGATATAATAGTATATTATATTGATGGATGTGTGTGTTGTGTCGTTATTTTGTATTGTAATAAGCATATATTAGGTGCTACTACACTCACGTGAGGCAGTACTCTTTTTTCTAGGAGAAATAAAGAAGTAAAAACTAATAGAACTAAACAAATAAACAGACAGAGGAACTGAGAACAACCTACCCAAAGCCTCATTGCCTATTAAGACTAAGTGTCCCAGGTGGCAGCAGTCATTGGGCTCTTAATGAAGAGAGGAAGAATTAATCAAATACAGTACTAGGAAAAGAAACATATGATTGAGTAAGATCAGCTAATATGGAGTAAGAACAGAAGTGCTGATAGGGTGAAATACAGGGAATGGACACGACACCGATGAGATAAACGAGCCTATGAGTCCATCGATATTTTCACTAACAACCATATATGTCAATAGTATGAGTGAATAGTAAAGGCACCTATGTGTGAACAGTGAATATAGGCGACTATCACGCTCACAGGTGGAGTGAAATAACCTTAAATTATCAATCCTCAC
>JABUQX010002094.1:10000-20000 GCA_015478945.1 Trachelipus rathkii | reverse complement strand
ATGGAAATCATTCTTTGCAGTGCCTGGCACATCCGTGAAAATCTCTTCGTGCTTTTCCAAAATTGCCATTAACTCCCTCCTCATAGGATCAGTTATTTCTTCACTAACTTTTGTATCGGACAACTTTTCTTTCTGTACAGGTGTTGGATCTATCTCTACCAGATGGATGTTCTCCTCATTCTCCGTGTCCAAAATAACTGCTGAAACACCTATCTCTCCCCGATGTTGTCCCTCTTCATCACTCTCCTCTCTTACAATATACTTTTTCCGCAAGTTTATGTGGTATGTTTTTGCCACTTCTCCAACCTGTATTTTATAGTTGTCTTTGCCGTACGGTTCTATAACCGGGTACGGACCTCCCCAACGCATAAGCATTTTGTTATTTGAAGTAGGTAGGAGCACCAGAGCCATATCTCCCACCTTCAACTTTCTACTTTTCACGCATCTATCGTAATATTTCTTCAGAATGATTTGGGCCTTGGCTAAATTTTCCCTCGCAAGCTTCAACGTTTCATTTAACCTTTCTTGCAAATCGAATGCATATCTGTATGTCGATCTTGCCTCCTCTGGGTTGATGTCACCCGCCCAAATCTCATGCAATATTTGCATTGGACCCCTCACATTCCTTCCATCAGAAAACAACACAAAAGGTGAGGAATCCCGTACTGAGCCCTGTGGGGCTTCTCTGTATGCAAATAGCAGTGATTCAATGAATTTGTTCCATTTCCGTACTTGTTCGCTGCACATCCTTTTAAGCATTCTCTTCAGCGTTCCATTAAACCTCTCCGTCAGTCCTTGACTCATAGGATGGTCAATACTTGAAAACTTCTGCTTTATATTGAGCATTTTAGTCACATCTCTCATTAAATCTGATGTGAACTGTCGTCCATTATCACTCAATATTTCTTTTGGTACACCCAGCCTCATGAAGATAGATACAAGGCTATCTGTTACTTTTTGTGCGGTGATACTCTTTAGAGGAAGTGCCTCTGGGTGTCTTGTAGCGGCATCGACGAGCGTTAAGACATATTGATGTCCTTCAGATGATGGTGGCGTGATCGGTCCTATTAAATCAATGATGACTCTTTGAAATGGTTCTTCGATGATGGGCATGGGGCATAAAGGAACCTTTTTTACTACTCACTTTGGGCACGTTCTTTGACAGATATCGCAAGAATAACGTCTGGTCACATCCTGATATAAGTTGGGCCAGAAAAATTGTTGGGTGATTTTCCACGTTGTTTTCTTGACTCCTTGGTGGCCTCCGAAAACTTCATCATGCGCCACTCTCATCACTTTGTTCCTATACTCCTTAGGCACCACAAGAGTGAACCTCTCCAACAGATTCTCAATCACCCTTTTATATAGAATACCATTTCTTAGTATGTACTTCTTCTCGTTCTTTTCCACGGACCTTTGAAGAGTTACATCATCTTTCTGTCTTTCTTTAAATGCTTCCCGATCACGTATCAACTCCATTATTTGACCGTCATGAACTTCTTCAACTTCGTTCATGGCTGCAACTTTCTTTGTTTCAAAACTATATACATTGGGCGCTGTGTTACCCTCTTGTGTGACACTCTTTTCTACAATGTCATTCTGACTCTTAATTTCTAAAACATTATTTACAAATGATGTCTCTTGGACATCCGGTACTTCAATACCATTTTCCATATCTACATGTGGCTCAGAAGAAACTTTAATGTTCTCTTTTTCTGCTATAACTTTCTTTCCAATGTTGGAATCTTGGGACTCTTGCTCATTACACAACTGTGTCTCCGCGGTTGATTCTACTTTCTTGACAACTATGATTGCTGATTGCAGTATAGACGGTTCTTCCTCCATTTTCTGTTCACCTTCCGTTCTCGCCCTTTCAATGATATGATCTGTTTGTTCGGCGTTGCGCCTTACCAAAGATTATTCCAGTGAATCTTCTTCAGCTCGCTCGGCAATGTGGAATAAAAACTCCTTCTGAGTTGCTCCGTCCATCACATCACGAGGACCATGACACTAAATCGCTTCCCATTCGAGGTTTTGCTGATATGGGGGTAATGCCCATTCAACATTTCCAATAACGATATCATACACGACCTCTGGCAGCACTGCTGCGGTCGTTTTGCCCACAAAGTATGGGGTATCAACATCAATGTTTGCGAGTGGAACTTCTCGGGCCGTGCTATCCAACAATCTCATGGTTGTATGTGCACCAGTGTAGCACTCTTCAGGCACGTACTTTTCACGTACGACTACAAAATTGCAACCGCTATCCCGGAGTATCTGAACGCGATACCCGTTCACTGTCCCGTAAGTTATAGTCAAGTGATGCGAAAATCTGTCGGTTTCGCTCACCTTAACTGTTTCAGTAGGGAGAGACGGCTCTTCACCTGAGCTTCTCAAGGCTTTTCTTCCTCTGCGGAAATCACCGGACGCTGCCGTACTCTTTCCGTCTTCCCTTTGTTTGTTACTAAAGTTTCCATAGTTCCTGCCACTGTTATTAAAGTATGGAGGGGCTCTGCAGTCTCTGGCTAGATGACCTCTCCTGGAACATCTGTAGCAAGTGACCACTGTTCTCAGTTCACTGCTACTGCGACGGTGTTCTCGCCTGTCACTGCTCCATTATTGCTCTTTACTGCGTTATTAGTTGGTCTAGATGTGTGTTGGTTACTGGTCTTAGACTTATCGTTTCTGTAATAACTATTATTTCTCGATTAAAAATTATTGCTATTGTTGTGATTGCTCTTATCTCCGTGACTTTGATTACGTGCGTGACTTGACGTTAACTTTACATGATGAGCTTCAATATAGTTTTCTGAACTGACTATTATGTCATCAACAGCCTTTTCGTACTTTTCTTTCAAGTATACAGCAAGCTCTTTCGTCACAGTGCTCAAATATTTGTCGATTGAAAAGAAGTCTATTAAATCATCTGCGGTCATCTTCACTTTTGCCGCGGTTATCCACTTTCGAAGAGCTTCGACTATTTTTCTAATATATACTCTAGGACTGTCGTCCTCAGTCGGGCTTATATTCTTATACTTGGTACAATATCCACTTTCGGTAAGGTTGTACCTAATCAATAGAGCTCTCTTCAGATCTTCATAATTTTTGAGTTCTTCAACCGTAAAGTTATTAAACACTTGAACGGCCTTTCCCGTCAAAAATGAACCAAGTACCAAAGCTTGCTTCTCTTTTGGTACATCATTTGACTCAGCTTGCTTTTCAAACATTAATAGGTATTCCTCGATGTCCTTGATCTTCTCATCGAAGTTTGGAAGCTTTAATTTAGGATATTTACTGGTATAAGGAGTGCTATTTGTGTTTGAGGAGTTCTGTGAAGACACTGCCGCATCATGCTGTCGTTGACGGTCTTCATCATCCAATTTCATCTTCAATATCCTCTCCTCGGACTCTCTCGCGCTTTTCTCTCTCTCTCTCTCTCTCTCTCTCTCTCTTTCTCTCTCTCTCTCTCTCTCTCTCTCTCTCTCTCTCTCTCTCTCTCTGCGTTCATCAGCTTCGAGCTTGGCTTTCTGCGCTTTAGCTTCAATTATAAGCTTCTTCTCTTCTAATGCAGCAGCTACTTTTTGTTGCTCAAGTTCTTTTTCCATTTGGAGCTTTTGTAGTTCCATCTCTTTAGCCAATCTCTTCTCCTCCACTTCTGCTTCTTTAGCCAATTTCTACTCGTCCATCTCTGCTTCTCTAGACAATTCTCTTTCTTTAGAGCGTTCTTCTCTCAGCATCGTAGCAGCTTCCTGACCCGAAATACCTAGTGCCTTGCACATAGCAACAAAATCATCATTAGAAAACATCTTAAAAAATTTTCTTTTAAAAAATTAACTTTAAAATAAACTGTACGTCAAAAGTCACTTTTCTGTTCGCACGAATCACAAAAATTTTCTGCGGTATTTTCCAAATTTTGTTCCACCTGATACACGAATGTTTTCTTCCAAATTTCAACAAATCGGTCAAATGTATACGAGTATAAATATAATATAAGTATATATCATATATATATATATATATATAAAATATATATATTATATATAGATATATATACATATATATATACTATATGTATATCTATATATATATATATATAATATAATACAACTAGTATCATATACTATAACTTATAGTATATACCTATATATGATATATATAAATATATAATTAATAATAGATATATATATAATATATATAATATAATAATAATATATACTATAATATTAATATACTTATATAATATATAGAATATTATACTATATATTATACTCTTAAATTAAGTGCAGAAAACATTTAAAAAAATCGGTGGGAAAATATGATTTAACGATTTGAACCCAAACGAGTAAAAGTAAAAATTCCGGAAAATCGTTATTCTCCGTGCGACTTTGCAAAATTGTAAAGTCTATGCCCTTTAAAATATGCAACTATATAGATATTATAATACTAATATATATATTATATATATATATATATATATAATATATCTATAATATATATAATATATATATAATATATAATATAAGTTATATATATATTATTATATATATATTATATATATATACATATATAATATAATATATATAACATTATATATAATACATTAAATATAATAATATATATATATATACATATATATAGATAATAATATCATATATATAATATTATATACTATAATATATATAATATATATAATATATATAGATATATAAATATAGTAATAATATATATATAACTATATATATATATATATATATATATCCAAATATTATATATAACTATATAAGTATATATATAATATATTATAAAAATTTATATATATATCACTATAGTATCTACAAAATTTAACTATACTAGTTCCATATAAGGAATAATAGTCATGTTTGTAACATAGGATGGCGTTGACGTGATCTGGTATTGTGATAAGTGAGTATGGAATGATGAGGAATGTAAGTAGATAGTGGTGTGATAAGTATAAGTAGGTTAGTATATATACTGGGTAATTTTTGTGGTGTGGTAGAATTATTCTACTATATATATTATAATATATTAATATACTATAAGTATATATATAAATATATACTATAGATATATATATAGTATAATAATATTAATATATATAATATATATATATATATAATATATATATAATATATTATATTATAATATATGTTATATAGATATATATATATATATTATATATATATAATATATTAAATACAAGAAAACAATATAGACACTAGTTTTAATTTTCCTCCCAAAACGTTTCCTGTTAAAAAATAAACTTTATTTTTCTTTTTAACTGCTAAATATATAACAATTATTTAATTAAAAAGATATGCCAATAAATTTTAGCACTGACTGAACGATACAGAATGAAATTCCGATACCATAAAATTAGCATTAACCAAACAGGTATCCAACTCTTAATAATGCAAAAAAATTCAAATATACTTTACACAGACTTTAACAGCTCATATACCCAACTGTTAACAAGTACTACTTCTGTGCTACTTTCGCACGATAAAACAAAACAAATAAATGCACCACAAAGTAAAGTATTATATCTCTGATAACGGATACTGGTCCAGATGGTTACGAGGTATCCCGGAGCAGATGCACCCAATTTACCTATTGCCAGGGTATCAAACAACAGTTTTGTTACTTAACGTTCAGCCTGATTTCCAAAACCCGATGGCCAGGCCCCAAGACAAAACCAGTTATTCAATTATAAGGAATTTTGACCTTAGATTACTCTATGAGTATCAACCTCCAGTTGGATAGAGCTACGCTGTGAGTTCCCTCCTCTATCAAAGGAGAGAAAAAGCTCTCCCTCCCCCGTTAAGCGTGCACGTGACTATAACAGGTACGTCGGGCTTCTTTTAGTACCAAGAACCAGGCTGCACACCAGACTCCGGACCATAAAATTATAACCCACTCTCTCACGTCAAATCGTCTTGTGGCATAAAACCAAATTTACTTCTACTACAGCAATAATTAAAGAAAATAAAATATTTAAAAAAATAAGTTGGACCTTCGATCGAATTAAAAGAGGTGTAAAATACAACTTAATTAAAAAAAAATTAAGAAAGTACTTATCTGTATGCCCTTCTTAAACGTAATATTGTATCAAAATTTTATATTATCCGTGAATAATCTCACAAAATACAACTATATACTGAAATATATAGATTAGTTATCACGCATGAAATATAATAGCAATTGCAGTAACTTCTTTAAAGAAAAAAACAGTTAAATAAGCAATCAATAGTATACATGAAAAGCATATATAATATGCATAACAACGTAAATATATAGATATATTTACGCACAAATAGGTATAATACTAAGCAATGCCTGTTAATAATAATATTTAGACTTATTAACATATCATAACCGATATATAATATATATATATATATAACTATATATATAATATATATATATATATATATAATATATATTATTATATATATAGAGTATAATATATAATATATATATTATATATATATATATACGTTATATATATATATATATATTATACTTATAAATAATATATATAGTATATAATATATATATATATAATAGTATATATATATAATACATAATATATATTATATATACGCACCAATTATATAAAAATAAATAATTATTAACATAAAATATTTAGACTACAATTTACATATATTCACGAATATATATTACTAAAGAGCTAAGGGCTATTATTATATATATAATAAATATATATATAGTATATAATATATATATTATAATATATACACTTATATGTATATATATACTATAATAAGATAATATAATAATATATATATATAATATGTATATATATATATAATATATATATATATATAATATATATACTATATATATAATATAATACATAGAATATATTATAATACGCACAAAGTATATATAAAAATAAATAAATTAATTAACATAAAACTACTAGAGCATCATTTCTAATGAACCATATTTATAATTTAAACAAATATTCAATAATTCATAAAAAATGTCTGTTTATTTGTACACTCAAGAAAAACAGCTGATGGCCGAATACGCTTTCGCAATAAAATTCCCTATTGAAGATAGGAAGTTTTATTGTGAAATATTTATTCATATAATAAATATTAAACGTGAAATATTTACAACATAAAATAATTTATACTTTCTTTATTTTAATATCAAATGAAATATTAAATAAATTTGTATTGGAAATATCTGTAAACATAAAAACGTTACCTTGCAGAAGAATTGTCTAGACTCGTGTGAGTATTAAGGCGTCTGTTGTGCATATAATCCGCACACAAGTATACATGGGACAAAATGTAGACACACAAGATTGCAATAACAAATTTATCACTGGATAAATTGATCTAGGCTAGGCTGGGCAATCACAAAATAAATAACAATATTCTAAAATCGAATTTACCACCACAATATAAATTTAAAAGAAATAAAAGAAATATTTATAGAAAACACTTCATAAATAAATGCATTGCACGAGCAATTTACTACAACTGACACAACACAGCGTAAACATCAAGAATTACAACGCCAGTATGACCAACATAACGCACATCTTTAGACCAGAGCAAATGTAAGATAAAGAGTGAAAATAATGGTCCTCGAGACGTTTTATATGAGGCATGGTATCCCCGTATACAATCCTATCCAATGGTAAGATAGTAGAAATAGGAAGACGAAAAATGAATATGCAATTGACCTAAAATCAGAAGAAAGGAATATAGACATTCAAAGTACAATGGGAGGAGTTGGTCATCCATACAAATAGTAGGTTTTGCATAAAAAAAAAATCTTTATGCATTCAGAAGGAAAAAGTTAAGGAGTGTTGAGTTTCAAAGCTTCCTCACCAAATAAATTAATTAAATATTTTCATCGCTTAAAATTAAAATATATATATATATATATATATATATTATATATACATATATATAAAGTATATATATATAATATTATATATAACTTATATAATATATATATATATATATAATATATAAATAACCTAAACCTCATATATATATATATATATATATATATATATCTTTTTAACATTAAATTACTATATTATAATAATATATATATATATATATATACTATTACTATATATATAATATATATAATTATATATATATATATATACTATATATATATATAATATAATATATATATATAATATATATAATATAATTATATAATATATATATGTATATATATATATAAACTATATATTATATATAATATAATATATATTACTAATATATATATATATAATTATATATATATAATATAATATATATTATAATCAATACTATATAATACTATATATCATTAATATATATAATATATATATAATAATATACTGCTAACGATTCCTTTCATAATTAAAAGAATTGTATTAGACACAAATAATATAATAATAATAATAATAATAATATAATAATAATCAATAATAATAATAATGATAAATAATAATTTAATAATAATAATAATAATAACTCGATAATAATAAAAAAAAATAAATTAATAATAATGCATGATAACAATTGTTGATGTGTAACATCATACGTTATTCAGGAAAGGTAAAAAAGTTTATATAGGAGGGTTGGGAGTTTTGTCAAAAGCTCTTCATCTTTACAGTTATCACCAAGTTAAATAAATTATATTCACACTCACTATTCGAGTGCGCTATATATAATATATATATAAAGTCAATTTACTTATAAGTTTATGATATTATTTAAAGTGAGAAATACTTTGCATTAATAAGTAAAAAATGAAGTCTTTTGTTCTCTGATATGTTTACTCACTTTAGTTTTAGATGTTAGAGTTTTCATTTTATTGAGAGATTTTTGGTTAAAATAACTATAAATATGCTATTCAATTTCATGGTTGATGACAAGGACGCGGCCATTTTGATTATTTTCATAGCTTATAGCTAATAATATATAGCTTATTATATATAATTATCAAGCCGCCATTTTAGTAAAATATGACTAATAACTTAAAGATTTAAACTGTTACTGAAATTGATTTAATTGAGATAGTTAAGGGATTTAAAAGATATATCATCTTTGTGACAATTAATAAATAGTTTGATCTTATATAGATTAACATATAATTTAATACTTGAAATTATAAATATTATGAAAAATATTTTATAAATTCTTGAGTCATTAATTTAACTTAAATTTAACAAATTTATAGTAGTCCTTATTGAGGAATTTAAACAGAATTATATAAGGACTTTGATTCTGTTTAGACTTTGATAAATTTATCAATAGTTCGTATAAATTGAATTATAATAATTATTGACTTTGTAAAAATAAGAACTTAATATTTACAATAATACCATTGAACAGTCTAAATTAAGATTAACCTATATCTAATTATATAATACTCATTAGACAATTACATGTAGCTTATAGGTTTATACTTAGTGCAATTAATTTGATTATTGACTTATCAACTTTGATAAAGATAATAAATAACAGGACTTTAGTTATTGTAAACATGACACTGTGATTAGTGACAATTAGAATTAAATTAATCGGCTTATGATGAGATTTAACTTAAATATATAAATTGTAAGTTTTTCCAATTATAAGCAAAGCTTACGATGCTTTTCCGTCGGATTGATATTCGACTGTAGAAGTTAACATTTTGACTTTACCTATATATCGACCTTTGAGTTTGACCTCTTTGATTTATCTGAACTTATAGCCCTTTGATTAGTATAATTTATTTTAAACTTAGTTTATCTCAAGCTATGACGTTTGGATATGATTAACTTTCGACTTTAATCTTTTTCAGATTTTAGCTTTCGAACTTTAACTTTTCGAATTAATTTCCGATTTTACGATTATGCCTTTAGTTCACTTATTTAGCTCTCTTTGCTAAAATGGTGTTTATTTGAGACTTACTTATAATACTAGGTTACTCTCTCGCAATTAATATATATTTATAG
>JABUQX010002094.1:0-2500 GCA_015478945.1 Trachelipus rathkii | reverse complement strand
TCGAAAAGAAGCGGGTGAACCAAAGAGCAGCCCCCAGTATGAGACGCAGTACTCCTACAATGGCGGATGAGACTTTGTATAGCGGAGCAACTGAGAAAAGAAGGAAAGTCTCACAGTCTAAACAGAAACTACAGTTTTTTTGAGAGCCACCCTACAACCGTTGTGATGTGAGTTTCCAAGACATTTTTTTTGTTTATGTTAAGCCAAGGATGTTTATATTGTCAACAGGAAGAGACGACAGGAACGTCGAAAGAGACAGGAAAGTTAGAAGGTATTTGGAGAAGGAAGATTTGTAAAGTTGGGTTTTTAAAAGAATTGAATTTCAACAAAGTTATTTCTATTCATCAGCGAGAATAAAATCGAAAGATTAAGACGAGAGGCAATTCCAGAATTAAAAGTGGGAGTAGAATTGATATGAGTTAAAGAATGAAAGGGTCGAGTCATCGAATACGAGTGGATAGAAGTTAGAGGTGCAGAGTGAGAAGGTCATTAATGAAAGTAGGAATAAAGTAGGAGATAAGACAGAACCCTGAGGAACACACTCTGACAGAAAAAGAAGAAGAAGTCGCCCCATCAACAAAACGATTATTGAGCGATTTGAAAGACAAGCTAGGTATAAAGTAAGCAAAGGAGAAGGAGGAAACCCCAAAGGAGGGGGAGCTTGGAGAGCAGTGACGCGTGCCATAACTCGTTCCAAATGCTTTGTATAAATGTCAAGCGCCACAACCCATGTTCCCCGTAGTTCTTAAAGAGCGGAAAACCATAAATCGGTTGGATAGGAATGTTTATCGCCAGTAGACTTCGTGCAATGAAGCTGTACTGGCGATCGGAGTGAGTATGACTTTCCAGATGATCTAAGAAGTGAGTTGAGAAGGGTTTCAAAGATCTTAGATTGAATACAAGTGAGAGCTGCAGGGGCGATAGTTAGAAGGATCAGAGAGGCTTCCTTTTTTTCGGAATAGTTCCAACACTGAGGGAGGGAAATTGCTAGTATTGAGACATAGAGAATAATAGTTGAGCGAGAGGCCGAAGAGATTAGCCTTTTCCAGTTGGAGAATTAGCAACACAATGATCATGATCGAATAAGAGGAGGAAAGGCAGATTACAGAAGTTGCTGAAGATGAAAGATTTGTCAGTAGGAGACCCAAGGAGGTTAGCGCACTTTCCTTTGATGAAAGCCCGCTTTGTTCGTCGAAGAGTATCCCTGCAACTATTTCTAGCTTAATGAAAATTAGCGAGAGTGATAAGGAGAAAGAGAATTTTTCCACACGCCGACAGGCACTGTCTCCTAGCCTGAAGGCCAGAAGGAATAAGCACGATCGAAAACCAATGATTATGAGGAAAGAAAGATTTAGTTTTAGAAGGAATGAATTAGGAAAGAAAAATTGGTTGAAGAAGGAATGAACTTGCTCATCCCATCAACGATTACAGCCTCCCTAATTATCTTTTAAATCTTTACATTCATCATTATTCCTTATTGAGGTAGCCAATTTTCTATCATCTGCAAACTTGGAAACCTTACATTTAAAGTCCCTGGTCTAAATATTTTATACAAATATGAGGAACAGCCACTTGACCTAAGAAATCGTTAAGGCCACTAAACATGTTCCTCATTTCCATTAATGAAATATTTTTCATTTTAATTGATTAACTAATTATTATTATTATTATTAATTATTATTATTATATTATTATTATTATTATTAGTTATTATTATTATTATTAATTGGTTATTATTATTATTTCCTGTTCTTTTTATTATTATTATTATTGAGACTTAAAGAATCAAAATTTTAATCGCTAAAATAATTTCGGGAGGTTGAACCCCCTGACCCTCCTGTCTGACAGCCATTATATAAATATATATATATATATATATATATATATAATATATATATAATATATATATATTATAATATAGTTTATATATATATAATATATATATAATTTATTTATAATAAATGTGTATGTATTAATGTGCATATGTATGTATATATATATATATATATTGAGGCAGAAAGGGAGAGGATTAGGAATAGGGTGGTGAGCGGAGAGTATGTGATTGGAGGAAATGGTCTTGGTTGGCAGAGCGGAGAAGGGAATGTAAGATGGTATGGGCCATCTAGTGTGAATGAAGGGAACAGAGAGTGGTTTAGGAGAGTTTGGGAAGCGGAGGGGATAGGAAGGAGAAGAAGGGGGAGACCAAGAAGGAGGTGGATGGATGGAATAAAGGAGATGCTGGAGGAGGGAGGGATGAGGGAGGAAGAGGGTAGGGTGTTGGCGAGAGATAGAGTGGGGTGGAGGAGGTGGGTGAGGGCGAGATGAGGGGAAGTGTGAATGAGAGAGGCTGTACGTACCACTACCCCCTCAAGCGGGAAAAAGTGTAGGCAAAATAAAATAAATAAATATATATATATATAATATATATATAATTTATATATATATATAATAATATATACTATATATATATATATATATATCATATATATCATATATATAT
>JABUQX010002093.1:10000-40635 GCA_015478945.1 Trachelipus rathkii | reverse complement strand
TACTTTTACTTGATTATTAAATAATTAATATAACAAACTCAATATAAATTAATAGTGAATAATAATAATTAATAATAATAATAAATAATAATAATAATAATAATAATAATTAGATAATATATAATATAATAATAATAGGGGTATTCGGAAGGCAAAATATAAGTAACATCAAATAAAAAAAATCTTTAAATTCACAAGACCACAATTAACAATGAATATCTAAAACATATATCATAATTCACGATCTTGAAAAGATGGTGGTCACACAGGTGTTTGGTTAAATACAAGAATATACAACTATTACTGTGTAAATTAAGTTGGACAAATTATTCAATACTCTAACGTGGAAGTTCAAGTACTTAACCCATTTGTTTCTAGTGGTTGGTTGTGTTAGGTGATGAGCCTGAGTAGTATGTAGTTGTGTTGCGTGAGGGAAAAGTGAGGGGGCCTGACTGTGTGTATGGTGCTGTAAGGGTAGGTGACGGGTGAGAAATCGTATGTCAGTGGCCAGGTTCCGGTGTATATTATGGTGGTCGTCGTAGCGCTGGTTGGAGGAGGCATGTGCCGTGTGTTGTGCGTCTATGACAGAAGTGCACCCTAGATGGTGTGAGTTTTATCGATGCTGTCGTGTTGTGGCGTGTGTGTGTAAGGAAAAAGCTAGTAAATGTTTTTCCACAAAAATTTCGATCGGTTGTTCTTTATCTATCTGCTCTTTTAATATTAAAAAGCCAGAGGAATCGACCGAGCATTCTCTGGGAAAACGGAACGTCACTCACTCCTGAACTAAAAGTAATGTCTTTTATTAATTTAGGGTTGGATGCCGGAGCCCGGAAAAAGTTTATTGCACCGCACTGGGCGAAAAGGAAGAACAAGCACACGTCTCATACCGTCAGCTGCCGATAGACGGTGGACCTAACCGGCGCAATTTAGTGTTGCATTACTAAGTCGATGTTTCGTCGTCGCAGAATATACATAGAAGGAGAATTTCAACGAATAACGTGAAGCTGTAACGCGTGGGAGTTTTAACTACAAGGATTCCTGATATCCGAAGATTTGAAATGACTCGGATCATCGGAGGTTATAATTTAAGATCCATACAGGGTGAAAATGTTTGATAGTTAGAAACATCTACATCCACATCCAACATCCACAGAAATTTTAATAGTCCACATCGCGGATGTTCAATCGGTGGTTCGCATTCGACTTTACGCGGAGGTTTGACCAAGTTGGGGCACCGCACAGGGGACTTATGATTTTGCTGCTCGACAGAGTATTGGTGACGCTGGGAATCTTAAGAAATGAACCCGGTAATAGACTGAGGTGAACGGAGTAGCCGGTGCCAAAAGGACCAAAAGACTGGGGACACGACTCAAAGGGTCCCGTGGAAAAATGAAGGAAAAACCAACGACGAAAATGAGCGGTTGCGTTCCCTCTGGTTGCTGTTGACAGTGCGGATGAATTGGCCACGGTTACCAGACCAACCCTTGGCTTTTGACAGTGAGGGATCACACTAGCAATTAATAAGGGGCGACTCATGATTTACAGAAAACACATATGAGTATCATCACCTCTCAACCTAAAGGGTAAATAATATTAGCCACTGGATTTAACGATATTTATATTTAATTAGTATACAATAACCAAGTAACATATCAATAACATAAAGTAAATATAAAGATATAGGCGTACCCGATGTGGAATATTCAAATATAAATCACTGCACGAAAACAAAATATTGTTTCTCCTAATAAAAAACAAAAAAAATCGTATGTTTTTGCGTATGACCAAACGAATAAATCGAAATGTCTGAAGTTACTAAGGGGTAAATACATTAGCAAAAATGAGACATCGAAGCGAAATAAGAAATTTGTACTTCCGCATCTTTTCTGAAAGTATCAATATTGGAAAACTATTCCACACGAAATTGCAAACTGCCATCAAATAAGCAATACAGCATATTGCGAAAATACCATAATTATAATGTATATTCAGACACGACATACTTAGAAGATTTACGTAACAGGCTAAAAGATAGTACAGAATAGTAATAATAATAATAATAGTAAAGGTACAAGGAAAGGAGGGAAAGTTAGTCGGTGTCTTACGTTTTATTATTATAGTGACGCGGGGAACCGTTATAGATACGTGATAGCAAAACTTAAGGGTGTGAATATAAGTAAGGAGATAATTGTAGAATACTATTACATGAATATAGTATATAGACTATACGAGGAAGAGTAATGTACAATCTATGAGATGTCAAAAGAGTAATGTAACTAGTCAGGGTGGGTTAGTAACGTAATACGTCAATTTAAGGATAATAGGCCTGAGGGGAATATATATTATAGATGTAGGAACACCCGGGTGACGTTGATATATACTCATAGTAGTTGGATTGATTTAGGGTAACATTTTTGATAACTACTTGAAGGGGTAAGGAACCACATTTCAGTATGTGAGCAGAAAAAGGACATATATTATTTTGGAAAATAAATATTCGCTAGATAAATTTAGTGAAATGGTATTTTCAGTGTTAATTCAAACTGAAAATAATAAAGGGGGAAAAATACTTTGCTATTTCTGTTATTATTACTTATTACGTTACTATTACTTATTATCTATTTTACCTTAGGAAACTATAGAAGGGACGAATAATATCGAAAAATCAAGGTATATTGTTCGTAGTTAATAATTATGAGTACCATCAACGTGCTTTAAGGGCATTCTGTTAAACCAATAAACAAAAAAAAAAAAAAAAAAAGGAGAAAAACACACGAGAAAAAAAAAAACAAAAAAAAAAAAATAAACACGTGTTCGAAATGAAACAGTGAAGCAATGTTTCGTAAAGATTTGTTCGATTATGTTCGCTGCTTCGAGAAGCGAAATCCAATTGAATTGAAGCACCCGTTAAAACGAATTAATCGTGAAGCAAAGCAAAATCGGAAGAATCATTACGAATTACGATTTACAGATCGCTTCAATCAAGAGGCAATATTTGTTTCGATTACTTCGACAAATGACAAAAATGGCCAAACAAAATCGTTGAAAATAACAACTTTCGGGGGGGAAAGGTTACATGTCGATATACAATTATCTTAGCTGACAACTTTGCCAACCTTTTCTACGATCAACAAATATCTAAACTCAATCTCTCGGTGAAACCCACTATTGACTAATTGACTTCTTCATCGCATGAAAAAATAAGATTCTCAAGACATGATGTGAGAGCAGCAAAAGGAGGGATATACTACTAAACTAAGCTGCCTAAACTACTACTACATCACTACCTAACTCGCGTACTAGTAACCTTTGACTCCACCTCACGGTACTAACCGGACGGTACTGACATACTACGTTAACAATATGCACCGGGGCCTCCCGTCTTGAGTCTAGTACGGTACTGACATGCACGCTCACTACTCATAATAATATGATAATCCGTAATCAATCAAAATATAATAACCCTGACAACATTCAATCAAATAAGATCACGCATTCATCAATGAAGCATCTCCAATTCAATAACTAATAACGTAATAATCTAAATAATTACAAGCCTAATTTAACTTCAACTTCAATTTATTATTATTCTATTATTTTATTATTATGTATTATTATTATTATTATTGGATTATTTATTGAAAAGGAAAAGTGTACGATATGGGTCTTGAGGGAATTGGAGGTAGGGTTGGAAAGAGGAATATTGAAGGGTATGCTAATCCGTTTGACAGGATGACTGGCCTACCTGGGGAGGATATATATATATTATTATTATTATTATTCCTTCCGGAATTATGTATTATTTTTATTATTATTATTATTATTATTATTATTATTATTATTTATTATTATTTATTAGTTATTAGTTATTATTATGTATTATTATTTTATTATGTATTATTAATTATTCATTTATTATTATTATTAAATTTAAATATTAATCGTTTGTTATTTTTTTTATTTTAAAATTGCAATCTTTCTACTCCTTGCGAGTTAAATTTCTCGGCAACCTGTCCTTTGGTCAGTCCATTTTTATACTAAAACAATGCTCCGGCGTGCTCGGCGCGCGTTCCGGCCTCCGGCTCCGGCTCCGGCTCCGGCCCTGGGCTTAAGATTAATCCCATCGGATCATAATTAAATAAAAAGCAAGAGAGTTCTTGAAAATACACAATTTACGTACAATATAAGCACTTGGAATAGCTAAAAAAATATTTGAGCTTGTATCAAACTAAGGAAATATCAGAATTGCAAAGATTAGGGTATAAAATATATATATAAATTATATTATTATATATATATTATATATATATATATAATATGTATAATATATAGAGTATTATAAATCTTCCTTATGATAAATAATATGATGTCTAATATAACAGAACATACAAAACATTTCAAAATATATATAATATATAATATAATTATATTAATATATATATATATTAACTTGAAAACTAATATCCCCTTTTGAATTTTTTAATAGGATCAAGCTAAAGATTTGTTTACAAATTGCTATCTCGAGAGTTTGAGCAAATTGCACACTTAATAGACCATATTTGTATTCATTTGATACTTAAAATTTTTTCAGTTTGTTCCTATTACTATGAATCAGTAATGCCTTAAATCTAATCATATATATATATATATATATTATATATATTATATATATAATATATAGAGTATAGTATATATATATTATATAATAACTACTCATATATATATATATATTATTATATATATATATACATATATATATTAGCTATACTAATATAGGTAGATATATATATATATGATTATAAATATATATATTTGATGGTATAAAATATATTATATAGTTTAGTAGATATATATATATATATTAATATATAATATATCGAGTATATATATATTATAGGTATATTATATAAGTATATATATATATAGTATATTATATAATAATTATATATATATTAGTATATATAGAAATAGTATATATATAGTATATATTATATATTATATATATATTATATTATAGTATATTATTATAGTATATATATATATACATATATATAATAGTTTTTTTTGGTTTAATTAAATAACATATTGATTATTACTGGCTTAAAAAAAAGAAAAAAAAATTCTGGCATGGAATTTTCAAGCTGTTTTCTGTTTTCTGTTTGCTGATTCCAATAATCTGATGCTCAGAAATTGCCTATCGAGCGAGTGCGCGGCGAGCAGAGACAAACGCCCTATTTTCAATGGGATTTTACCCGAAATAATTAAGAGAAGAGAGGTTTGTCCCCAATAAAAGAGCTGATTGAATTTGTGTTGGACAAAGTTGCGTGCGAGTCTATTGACTGCTTTAGTGATAAAAAATGGTGTTGTATTTGGACAATAATGTGTAGCTTTCATTAACATCATTTTTTGTACATTTCACAATTTATTACATTATTACATATTACAACCACTTTATGCACATATCACATATTTAGTGTAAATATTTTTCAAGTGTGCAGGTTGGTGATCTAACAAATGGGCGTACAAACATCGAAAGAAGGCAAAGTGCACGTAATGACAGCCGGATCACACTCTTCCTGCTATATATCTGTTGGGAGCTTCATTTTTTAGGAATGAAGAGCGTCAAACATTAATACCTTTGCCTACTTAAAGTCAGGAGAGCAATGGGAGGTCCAAGACAAATATTGGGCACTCCTCACAAAATATGCAAAACGTATTTTGAAACTTTGCGATCATGGTTCTATAAGAAAGAATTGCGTAAGGCTGAGATTTTGTGGTGCATGGTTTGGAGAGAACCAGACAACCATTTGTGTATGACTCCTACTTCTTGTCATTGCAATGTAAAAGGTTTCTAATAAGGACAAACAAAACCACCTTACAATACGCCAAAATATCCCATCGTGCCAGAACGACGAGGTTGAACACTGTAGAAAACGCTGTGCCCTGTATTTACTGAGCTATCCAGAGATTGATGCTAAAAGTATCAGTTTAGCTTTCTTCTATAAAAAAAAAACAGTGTTGATGAGGATGGATGGCTTCTGACAAATATACCCATCTGTTGGCGATTCTCATACAATTGCTATGTTAAGTCAGCCTGAATTGAATGATCTGTAAAGTATTGTATTTGCCGAAAGCAGTCCTGCTTGAATTGTTGCTTCGCAGGCTGAGATGAGAGAAGGAATATTGCTAGACCTGGCACTCAGCGTCCCTTTTATCGTAAACAGAGAAGCAGCTCTGGCGAAAAAGTAACTTGTCCATTCAGATGGTCAACTTGTTTATTTTAATGATGTTGAAGGGGTTCTTCTCAATATGGACTGCTCGCATTTGATTCAACTGAATGGAGACTTTTTATTGACAGTAGTAAAGGAAGTTTGAAACGTGTGTTACTGCACAATAGGAATATATATGGTTTATGATCCCCAATAGAACTCCGTACAGAATGAATAGAAGAGTATCCCAACATCAAGAATCCTGGATAGATTGCAATATCTTCATGGATTGTTAAATTGTGTGGATTTGAAAATGATTTGCTGCTGGGGCAGCAGGGAGGTTACACCAAATACCCTTGTTCCTGTGCTACTGCGGGAGCGTAGGGCACAATTCAGAAACTGGGTGATCAAAGACCTTGGCCACCAGAGAATCGATTTTGACGCCTGTGACAAAGAGCGATCCAAAGAATGAAGCTATGATTGGATGAGGAATAAAATGTAATTTCCCCCACTTCACATATAACTTGGGTTAATGAAGCAATTCGTCAAAGCTCTTGATCACACTGGATACTGCTTTAGCTATATTTTTTCAATCTTTCAATTCAGTGTCCGTAGAAGAAAAAGGCAAGAATATTTGATGGCTCTCAAATAAGAAAACTCATCAGTGATCCATACATACTAGAGCTTTTAATGTATTCTCTGATGTGGTACGGAATTTCCTTGAGGAACTTGATGTAGGAATGAGCATGCAAAGTTCCACTAACTTACATATGTTACTTTGGGGACTTTCCAGAGAACTTGGTCACGTTAGTGAAAGGAAAGATGAACTACTTTCACAAGACATTAACATGTTATTGGAAGAATCTTACCAAGGGCCGAATGGAACACCAATCATGGATTGCAGATTTACTGCTGGTCTAGATGAGTGAAGACATTCCACAAAGCTGTATCGTGTACATCGGGATCGTCAAAGAGGTCGTTTATGCAATGTAACATCACAATTGTCAATTTACATTTTTTGTACATATTTTCCTTAAGTCGCTGCATAAATTCTAAAAAATAGTAATGAAGCATGGTCATCATATTTATATGCATTTCACTATCACAGACTTTGTGGCTATTACGGGGATCTTAAATATATTTTTGCATTTATAATTATAATTATAATTCCTGCAAAACATTCAAATATTCAAAAAAAAATGATCATAAATTTGCTCTTATTTGAAACTGCAATATTGATAAATCCGTCAAAAACCTGAATGTGATTAGACAAACACGTACGATGAGCTAGATTTGGAATCAGCACCTCCAGAATTGACCTTTAAAAACCGTTGAAAAAACAGAATGTGCAGAAAATTTCCCCCAGAATTACCTTAAAACCGTTGAAAAACATAATGGCAGAAAATATTCTTTTTAACTAGACTCAACTAAAAGTTTGCAAAAACAGTTAAATGCATTTGAAAATTTGGTGTTGAAATTTTTTTTTTGTGAACCAGTTTGTGATCTTGTTGGCCCATAACGCTACAACGGATACTGCACATACACAGCTACAGTTTAATATTGAAGTTTCAGGTTAAAGAAACGTGTTTATTTGTTTAATTGTTTGTAATTGTAAAATATTTGGGAGTTAGTGCTACATTTAAATTTCACCAAAATGTTTTTTACAAACACACAGTCTTCACAAAACCATCTTTTTTTTCCTATGACGGAAGGTAACAGAGTTCATGAAAATGCTTTAATTACAAACATACACCCTTTAGGACTTTAGGTTCATACTTAAAAAGAAAAAGGTTCAGATTACTCATTTTCTTTTATTTTTTATTTTTATTGTTGAGTGACTATCGGTCGATATCATGTGACCTTCTTTAAGTTGATGAGCTATTAGAGGTGAATTGTTATAATGTGTGCATATGTCATATTGACGTTTGTAAATTCGTCTTTTATGCCTATTGTTTCCCCAATATATTGCTTGTTACATAATTTGCAGGGTATTGGCTAAATTAATGTATAAATATATTTATATATATATATAATAATTTTTATAATATACATATCTACATTCCTTGATTAAACATACATATGCCTATATATATATATATAATATATATATATATATATATATATATATATTATATATATATCATATTATAATTATATATATATATATTATATATTATATATTATATTATCTATATATATATATATATTATATATTATAATATATATATATATTATATATATATATATATATAGATATACCTATATATATATATTTGTTTCGTCTTCCTTTTATATATATATATATAGTATATATATATATATATAAATATAATAATATATATATATATATATATATATATATATATATTATATATATATAATATATATACATATATATATACTATATTATAATATATATATAAATTTAGTTAATAAATAAATTATAATCTTAATTAGTTTATATATTACTCGTTTCTATAGTATAATATATTTCTTCTTTGTTTATAGAATATTTTTAGAATAAGAAAAATTACCATAAAAAATAAGAATTTTCATTTCTTTAAGATCAAATATTCTCAGCTCTGAAATTCTCTCTGAAAAACATTTTCCGATTGGCATTTCTTGACGAGTATATATGTTCTTTTTCTCTCTCCTCCGATCTCTTCTAATCGCCGTTCCTCTTGATGGTATGGCATTCTCCCACATCATCCATCCAATCTTCTCTCGGTCTGTCCACTGGGTTTTTCTGTTTGCAGATCTCCACTCCCATTAATCTTGTCTGGCACACCTCCCTTCTCAACCCATGGCCTCTTAACTCATTGTCGTACCTCTCAGCTTGATTTCGTTGGATCCTGTCATTATTTGAGATGATCCGTCAACTCGCCGTCTTATGTGGCATCATTTTAATCCTCAGAGTCAACACTCTAAAATATCACCTCTCAAATAAATAACTCTCGTAGATCTGCAGCCTCCAATCTTTGTCTTCTGCCCCTAAGTAGGTGCTCAATGAAGCATTCAGAATAAAATGTCAGGGCAAAAAGTTCTCAGCCTTGACGCTATCTAGTAAATATCATTTTACGTGCTCGGTTTTGGTTATGATTTATTCCTCAGGTATCGGGTAAATAAGGGCTCGTCCACATGTTTGGCAAACTTCTTCTTCATTCTCCTCATTGAACTCCTCTTTCCATTCCACCCCACTGCCAACATACCAACTAACCTAAATACTTAAAATTTAATACTGAATCCAATCCATTCCCCCAAGCCAACTAATATTTATGTGTCTTCGTCTTTTTTTTTCTGGCTAATTCTTATCTATTTCTGTTTTTTCTAGTACTTGTGTTTCAATATCCATTGTCTCTCATTTGGTGTGTTCCACCTGTCCATCACATATCCTGCAGGTCTATGCCCCTCGCTCTGTTATTTATGACCTTGCATTTATGCTTGAGATAAAAGCAGAGTATTGCCTCTCCCATTTATTCTTTTAATTAACATATTCTTTGGCAGATTGCAGTTCCAGGTATATTTATAAACAGGCAGTGGTGACAAGCACACTAACTCTGTCCTCACATCTTATGTTTTACCGTAAACCATCTGCTCTCTTAATTTGATCTGCTCTTGTTATATTTCTGAGATCCCTTGAATAAATGTACTGTTTGATTTACTCTTATAAGTTTCTATGGTATCCCGTATTCCGACTCTTTCTCTTCTTATATTGATTTTAAAAAAACAGTTTTTCTCTTCCGTTTACTCATGTCAAAAAAAAAAGCGTTAAACCACTAAACCTTGTTGTGGTATGGTTGTGTGTTGTGAGCCTAGTAAAGCCGCCGACATACAGGCCCTCCTCATCCATTCTAATTGTTTTTCTATATTGAGTGTTACATATAATATATTGGACCAGTTGTACATTTCCCGATCCTGAAGCAATACTGCCAGTTTTCTATGTTATTATCATCAGCTCTGTTTCTCAGCCTACTCTCCAACACTCTTTCATATATATATATATAATAATATACGTGCATATATATATATATATAATATTATATATACTAAATATAATATAATAATATATATATATTATATATTATATATATATATATATATATATATACATATATAAAATATATATATAGTATATTATAATAATATATAATTATATATATATATATATATATATATATATATATTATATATACTCTCTATATATATATATATTAATATATATATTATACTGTGCATATATTCTAAAGCCAATTTTCCGGATTTGTTTTCCACAAGCGAAATTTCTTCACAGTTATTTTTCCTCAACGAGTGTAATTTCCGCATTTTCTATGATAAACACGTATAATATGAACAACTTTCATATATTTCATCTGCTGTTCCGAGAGTATATTCCTCTTCTTCTTCTTTAATCTCAAAGGCATTTTCCTTGTTGCTTTCCTTCCAATTATGAGTTTACTCACGTTCTTACAACATTTTTCTACTTTTTATGCGTTTCTTACTGGCTTTTATTTTATTAATGGAAATTAATTGTTTGCATAAGCGGTTCAACATTGCAAATTTCCATTCCTCTTTCGTATAAACAAATGATAAATACTATTATAATTATATATATAATATATATTATATATAAAAAAAATACAAATTTAAAAAGCGTAAGATTTGTAATAAATTAAATTTTAAATATATATATAATATATATATATATATATATATATATATATATATATAATATAAAACTTATATACATATATATAATATAATATATATATTATATATATAAAAAATATATATATTATATATATATATATTATATATAATATATAATAATATATATATATATATATATATATAATATATATATATATATATATATTTACGGGAAGTTAAATGAAAATAACTTTTTAAAATTTTGTTCTGAAAATCCGGAAAAACAAAATTTGTAAATAAAAAAGTTGTAATATGTAAACCAGGAGCGAAATTTTTGTTTTTGGCACTGTGGCCGCATACATACATACATACAAATACATACATACATTACATACATCATACATACATACATACTACTACTACTACATTACGGGTGATATATAAAATTAAATAAAGTATTAAATTTTAAAATTATATTAAATCATTATTAAGAGTCTTTATATAAAATACCTCTAAGTCTAGTTAAAAGGGCATAAACTATAAGTTTCCTCAATAGAAATGTTGAGCAAATTTCCATTCAAAACAAAATGCCAACATACTCCGATATTTGGCTTAAGAAAAAGTCAAAAGAAGCGTTTAAAACAGAAGTAGGAAACGTGTCCAAGACTTTAAAGTATTGACTTAGCTGATAAGTTTGGTGTTAGAGAGTTGGAGAAAGGACGAGACTTCGTGTGCAAATTTGAAAAAGAGTGTTACATAAACCTTCCTCAAGAAGAGAGGTTAGTGAGGTCAAAACAGCAAAGCCAATTGGAATAGCAAGAGAATATAGGGAGAAATGCAAAGGTGTGGCTTCTAGAAAAAAGATTGGCAATAATTAGTAAGAGTGTGAGAGTTGGAGCTCGTTGGATGAAAAGGAATAGAATCAGAATCATTCAAAGCGGAATTAGAAGCAAAGTTTAAGCGAAAGCTTCAGCCACTGTAGACGTAGACAGCTGTGGGACCGTCAGATGAAACAAGAGGAGAGAAGAGAAAGAAGCAAACTTGTATCTAGCATTTTAATATAAGTGATATACCTATTACCGTTATAGGTTTTCAAAGGATAAAAAAATTAGATTTAGTAATCGTTAGGAGCACGTTCTTGTCATAAAGTCATTATTATATAATCATCTAAATTACATAAGATAATATAATTATAACCATTAATATAAAATATCATTGAGAGCAGTATATTTATTAATTAAGGATCTACTTTATTTACTTGCTTACAGTAGATACAGCACCGTATATACAGATCGAGTGACACACACTGATACTGAAATAGGGTTGGCGTGGAAGGTGATTTTTATATTATGAACCACCTGCCAATAATAGTGATATATTTTTAAGTAATCAGGTCTCAAAAAGTTCTATAATTTCATTTTTTTACGACAACAGGAGATACAAAATTTCTGCAATTTTTTTATTAGTCAACAAATCATCTATATACATAAGATTATATATTTCAACACAAAGGTGAGAAAGTGTGTGTTCATATATTGGATAGATACTGTAGTCGAAAACTATATATATATATATTATATAAGTATAGGTTTACTAATTCTTTATTTATCTATTTAGTCTATATATTTTCTTATATCTATTTTAATAAACTTTTAGTTATATATATCAGAATACACAAACACTTATACTGCTTACGAATAAATCATCTGATATCTTTCACATAATACAATAATGAATAAAAAAACTATAATATATATCATATAATACAGAGTAATGAAAGGGAGCCTAGCAAAATTATGGTTAGATATATTATAGAAGATATTATAGCTGTGTGGAATATTTGTTTAAGATATTTTGTTTTATTCCATAATATTCGTTTTCCACTCTCCAAAATCTTACTACGTTCTATTGGATTTAGGAGAATTAAGACAATAAAGGTAGGAAAAGAATTAGGTCAAATCACCTTGCCTTTGATGGTTGCTTTTCTATGCAACTCTTCTTCCTTACAACTGAAACTTCAAAACTGGAGAAGAAGTTGATAATACTGAGAGAAGACCAAGCCTTCTCCTAAGTCCAAGGTAAAAAGTGGGACTTTGCGGCCAGTCACTAATTGCCGTAATTGTGGGGTGTGAAGTCAGTATAAGATTTTGTTATATAGTAAATAGGAGACAGAAAAACAGCGAAATAAGGGATAGCTTTCTTTTAGGGAAATGATAGCTTTTGATAGTAAAGTAAAGACTTTTTCTTTTCCTTATCAGAGTTTAAGATTTTAAAAGACAAGTACTTAAAAAGATTTATTAAATATAAGTTATGTTATTTACATTCAAGATACTGATGAATTTCAGTTATGAGTTAATTTAAATTATTAAATAAAGGTTTTTATATAAACAATAAGATACTGACGAATTTCGGTATCTTATGTTTATATGTTCATATTTGGTAATACAACTTTGAGAGACTGAGGAATTTCAGTCTAAGAATCTTTATGATTAATTTTAATAATTGAAAACATTTCTTTAAAAACTTAGGAAATATTATGATTTATATTTAAACTTAGTTATATTGAACTGAGAATTGAACTGATTCGTTTTTCTTGAGATTGAATGAAATTGAGAATGTGTCAATTTAGTGATTTTTATAAATTTGGCTGATTTACTTGAGAGACTTAACTTAGTATAAAGGCAGAGCCAAAAGCAAGGACATAAGCTAAAGGCAAAGGATTAAGCCAGACACAAGGGATTAAGCCAAGCAACAAAAGTAAGCCCTAAAGTAAAAAGTGGGTCCAGCCTAAGATAAAGACAGTCCTAGGATAAAAAGGGTCCTGGGATAAAAAAGGTCCCTGGATAAAAAACCCTATAAAAATAATAAGAATTAGTTTCATAGGCATTGGTTATGACTTAAATTATTTAATTATTATAATTATATTAACTTTAATTTATCTTATAGGTTTTGAAAGAAGATGCCTTACCCTATCAATAAGAATGTCGGAGAGAGGTCTTTATCTTAATTGAAAGATTGGGACATTTCATCAGGACAAGGAGACCGTTGCATGGGTAAGTACTGGAATTAATATTTAGTATAAGTCTCTTTAACTCAATGGTATATAAGCTCCTATATTTACAGTAATGAAGTTTAAATTATATTATATTAGGTTATTTTATAAAATTTGTAAGACTAACCTGCACAAATTTTATACTCCACTTTTAGGTCTGTCTGTATTTATTTGGATCTGGGATAGAGCCGTTTTAAGTTATAACAATCGGCTTTCAAAATTATTATAAAATCTTGGTTTTATTAGGCAACTTTGGAATAAATCATTCAAATTAATAATTATTACTTAAATAGAAGAAATATATATATAATATATATATATAGTATATATAAGGTTATATATTATATATCTAATATATAATATATAGTATATATATATAATATAAATATATATTATATTAAATTTCAAGAGTTCTTTTTAAATAGGCCCTATATTATAATGAATATATATATATACTGTATCTTATAAAGAGAAAGTTTAAAGTCAATGTGGTTGCATGATTAGCATTCATAAACAAAAATAATAATAGAGACAGTTAATAACTAAATAAAATTGCTTTAGAGACTAAAAAGAGGTTTGATTTTATTCCAACAACTTGCTGTGATTACCTTATAAAGAGAAAGTTTAAAGTTAAATAAGAATTCGATTGAGACATATATTTCAGCTTAAAGTTAAATAAGAATTGGATTGATACCATATATTTAAGTTTAAAGCTTAACAAATGAAAAGTTTATGTGTTAGGTCACCTCTATATTCTGCAACTAACTAACTATATAAAAAAAAAAATGTCTAATACCCCCCTCATTTTCGACATTTTATTTAAATGGAGGAGCCTTAGATCAAAGGGAAAACACAGAATGGTAACAAGATATTTCAATAATAAAAATTAACAAAACAATAATAAGGTAATGGATTTCATTATTTTCTCAATAATATATACAAAATAATATTACAATAAATTGATTAACACTGGGAAGATTAATTTTTACACTTTGGGTAATTTTTAATTGGGTTTTGGAAAAGAAGCTAAATCATTTAAAGTATTAATTTCATCATCAATTAGTTTTTCCCACTGTTGTTTCAACGCTTTACGTGTATCATCTGATACTTTTCCAGGAGGTAACTCACCCAATGTCCACCGTATCCCAGTTCTTATTCTACCAATAAGGGTAGGATCTACTATTGACTCTACAACAGGAGGTTGAGAAAAGGAAGTATTAAATTGTGACATTTGAGGGACTGAAGAAGTATTTGAATTACTGGGGAAAGACGTAGGATAATGTGGACCTTGAGTTTGTGCATTATAACAACATTTGGATGCTGGAGCAAAAGAAGTATTTGGCTCTTGCCCAGGATTTTTATACATATCATTAGAATAATAATTAACAAAAGGCAGGTTATAAGCATAATAATTATTTGGATTCTCTGGATATTCATACGATGTGGAGGGCTTGACATGGACATATTCTTGAAGAATCTCATCGGTGGTTGGAACTGTAGGTGAAGGCAACAAAGGTTGTGATCTTGTAGATTCAGGGTGAACTCTCGGTGGAATTGATCTGGGAGTATAAGGTTCTGGTCTCCTTTGGACGACTTTAGTTATCCCAAATGTAGTCTGGTACTTGTTCATGAAAGTTACCAAAAACTGTCGATTTGGGTGTAACCCATCAGGGATCAATGGAGAATGAATTCATATACATAGTCTCTTTACTATAATATTAGGAAAACATTTACCATGAGGTGATTTTTTGTTGACTGCTGTCGTTAGCTCCAATGCCTAGGATAATAAAATCCTACAAGAGTTCCATTATCTCCATATAAAAGTTACCAAAAACTGTCAATCATAGACGGGACTTTTCAAGTTTTTCTGATGACCAGAAAAACTGGTCAATAACAATCTAAATAATTAGCATGTACCTCACCTTCTATTGTTTCTCGGTAAGCGAAAAATGGAGAAATTGCGCAATCTCGACAGATGCGATATATAAGAATGTTCATAGGTTAGCTCCCCCATCGAATGATTCTTCTCTTGTTTAAAAGTATACAGTGCACCTGCCATTGGTGGCGTGCAGAAATTAAGCAGGATGCATATACCATTATGATTCCTCTTCGGGGCGTTAATTTCTTGATTCTATCACTGCTTTCAGTTACCCGCTTCTTCATTGTCTCCTCAGTGATCAATAATTTCATAAATCTCTGAAATATAGTTTTATTGGCTCAAGAGTGGATAACTATGTTCGCACCGATTCTATTAGGTTGTAAATAATATCTCATCACAGCCCGAAGTAAGATAAGCTGTCCAATACTATTACACCCTGACCTGAGTAGTCATAGAGTCTTTCTCTAGGTTTTTCCTCCTTAATCTGCGACCCACATCTATGGCGCGAGGCCCGTTCAATGTTATGCCTTCACGAATTCAAAGCAGCACTTCTCACAGAGTATCAAAGATCTATATTATATTTTCATAGATTTCACATTCTGATTCTATCGTTCCGAAAAACAGCGCCACTTCGGTGAAGAACGCAGACACTTATGAGCAGCAATTTTTGACTTTAACCGCATAAATAAGGAAATTAATAGATATTATATTGTACAACGATGAGATACGAATATTAACGTGCATCGGTATGTCATCATTTCTGTTGCAACATTAATATACCTAAATAAATCGATGGAAGTTTTAAATTATACGTTCAGTACTAATCTACTATGCTCATTATTCAAAAACTCATTAATTTTCTTTAATATTATTTTATCTCTTAAATTGGTACTAACCCGATGACCGATACTAAATTTTCTTTATTATATTGATTTAAAGCATTTTCAATTAATGGGAAATTTTATTTGGTAAAACAAGATGTCTGAACGTCAAGATTTAATATGCCGATTGACGATAATTATTGACGACGAATATATAGTTTCTCATCAATAAAAATGATAAAAATTTTATAATGTAGTGACATGCGCATGTTTATGTACCTTAATAGACAAAGCAACATATCCGTCTATGCAGTTGTGTAATTCACAAAGAGGAATAAGATTGGTAGAATCGAACTCAACATAATTAATCATTTTGAAGAAGAAGAAAAAAAGCCATGAAAAATCACCCACTCTACTCTTACAATCCCTTGGGTTCGATAATGTTGAGCCAAGTTTCGAGTTATTGGGTGTAATCTTCTGAGGATAATTATAATTATCTTATAATTTTTTCAACTTTAGTTGGCATTGCATCTTTACAAAAGCTAAGAAATATCGTGATAATCTTTCTGATAACCCTTAACATATGATACCTTATTCCTTCTACTCCTCCCTTTGAAAACATCGTTACATCTCAATAGGTTTCACTACAGTTACCATAAGTGCTAAGTTTCAATGTAATTTCTTTCCGGGGTTTAAATCAGCGAATAAATATATGAGCATTTAAATACTAGAGTACGAATGCATATATTTAACCAATAATGTATTAATTCCTGGATCTTCTTACTATTTCTCATTATCTGTATTTAAAGTGAAAATGCACTTACATATACTTATATACCTTACTCATTACCCTAACATAATAATCGCTTTTATTATTACTCATAAACAACTTCCATAATTCACAGCATCACGATTTCTTATTATATTTTTATAGTTATACATTCTATTGATTTAATATTATTATACTTTCTTATATTTAAGTGTATATATTTATATCTCCATCTTAAATATACCTGCTAGTATCTGAGTTTGTATATTATATATCATGCTGACTCTCGTTCCAGAGAGCTACTATTCCTAGGTAAAAGCCATTGCTTTTATTGCGATTTAATGCAATAGTGGAGGTAATAAAGATCAAATGAAAAAGACAGTTTATAAAGAATGAGTAAAACATAAATGATTTTAATTTTCAAAAGAGAAAAATAAAGAGAACATTTCGACTAATCTCAGAGAGATATAGTTAGCAGTCAGATTTTTATCATTTTTAGCTTTTTCATTATTATTAAAGAAGATTAAAAAATGATTATTATGAATTGAAAATTTACAATGACCATAAGTGGATAAAATAAAACTTAGTGAGGACATTTTATAGATATGTCTCTGAAAATTTATTGTTATGTTTACTCTTTCTTTTCATACAGGTTCACTCTATACTTCAATAGTCAGTAAAATATTTTATCTCTGTCTTGCTTTCCCTGAGTTTGTTTTTGTTTCTTCAGTGAAACTTAGTCATTTCTTCAGCCCTATGTTAATAAATTATTAATTCAGGGTTTATGTAGCACCAGGACGAAAGGAAATCTGCCAGTACCATAGCTTCATCTATTCAAAAGATTTATTATCTGTTTGTTTTACGTAATTATTACAATAGAGCTTGACCTATAGAAAGTTATTAGTGTTTATGTCCACCTCAAACATTACTATTTGGTGACAACAGACTTTCATTTTTTAAAACTTGTGTGTCCCATATCTTCAAAGGTCTATCACTGGTATAATAAATATGTTACTGGCTCGTTTTTTCCAATAGCACGGTGAAGCAGAAAAGCTTCCTATTCCCTTGGTAAGGGTTAACCCCATTATATACTCCTCTTCCTAGGAAATGCTCCCCAATTATGATCTTCTTGTCACTTTAATCAGTGTCTTAAGAGTCTTTTTACTCTTATTGTGTTTTTCTCCTTGTAATTTTATGTGTTTTCTCCATGTGCAATTATCATGAGGTCATCTTCTCTAATCAACTCTTGCATTTCTTTATGTCTATCATTGACCCTATTTGTGTTTATGGATTTCCTTGCGTTATAGTGAAATTCCCGTACCTCTCTCTCGCGTTACCCATATCTCAAAATCTGTGTAACATATATCTCTCCTGCATGGACCATAAAATCACCCAAGACAAACACCTCACTCCTGCGAGATAATGTTCTGTTTATGTCACTTTACTGGAGAACAGGGACGAAGAAGGTCTCAATGCAACTCTCGTATTTTGTCATACCATGATTATGTGTCTTGATTTCAAAATCTGAACTATTCTCGTTGGAGTATTATTCCACAAGTCGAGCGATAGCCGAAACCCGAACCACACTCCTCTTATCATTTTCAGGGGGCGAGCGTCCCATCTCCTATGACACTAATTTTTATTGGAGCGTTTCTCTTTTTCGTTTTAACCTAACTAACTAACTAAACACCATACAAAGGACATACTATGTCTATTTCCGTAAATATGACGAATTTTTAGATTTACTCTCGGAAGACAAGGACTAAGAGACTTGAAGCCAACGTAAAGCTGTCAATTATCCTCTGTCAAAATGTGATAACGCCATAATTTCGTTTATGCATGCCCTTGTAGACAAGTTCATAGTAAAATCAGAAAGCGTAGGCGTTCAGGTTGTCTCTCTTGTTTTCCCTGAGCTTGGTACCTGTCACGATAACATTAGCTTCTCCTATGCCACCACATTAAACCGCTAAGGCCATCCATCATTTGGAATTGTCTGCCAGGGAGGATAGCATCTAACTCTAATAATCACGCGAAAATGCCAATATAAATGTTGTCGGATAACTAAACGTGCTTTCTTAAAGTTTATCCAAATAGTGCTATTCACTGTGCTATTCTCTGTGCGGTCCCATTTTAAGATTTATCCTCCCAGCATTTGACAAGATAAATCTTTACCTATAGCTGGGACATCGTTTAGGATATTGTGCTCCTCTCTCTGTAAACAGTTTACCATTCCAGGAAATCTCGAACGTTAAATGTTTAACCGTGTGACTTGGACACAGGGAACTTAAAGTTCCTTGTATATTTTTTTCTGCAAGAGGAGGATTTTAAAGACATTGTAGAGAAATGGCTGTGAATCTGGGAGATTTAAATTTCACAAAACAATTTTTTTTTTGTAAACCCATTCACAAAATCATGTTTTTTTTTATGACAGAAGATATTCATAAAAATGGTTTACCCATGACTTTGGACCATGGTAACCCAGTTAACGCAAGCATCATACCACGTTGGAACGTGGCTGGGCCATTCTTTACCCCAAATGGCATTTTCAAGTACTCATATTGAGCAAAGGGGGTAGAGAAAGCAGTTTTTTCCACACTTTCGGGTTCCATAGCTATCTGGTAATAGCCTCGGACAAGATCTATAGTGGAAAAATAAGTGTTTCCATACATGTTATAGATCGTATCTATTAAATTTGGCAAAGGGAAAGAATCTGTTATGGTTACGTCATTAAGCTTACGATAATCTATGCATAGTCGTAACTTCCCATCCGGTTTCCTTACCGGAACTACTGGAGCGGAATAAGGAGATTTACTGGGGCGAATTATATCTTGTTCTAATAGTTCTATGCATTGTTTTTCGATTTCTTGGGCTAGTGGTCCTTGAAATCTACGAACTGGTAATCTGACTGGACGAACACTCTCAAGTTCGATTGAATGTGTAATGTTGGTGGCCACACCTACATCGTGGTCACCAAAACTTAAGGCGGATTGGTGTTTTAGTAATACTCCAATAAGAGCTATCTTTTGTTGATCATTAATAGGTATGTCACTAAAGCAAAAATCCTCTCTAATTTTTTCAGGTGTCCAAACCTCCCTACACGGCATAGTTTGAGGGAGGAGAAGGCATGATGTTGAGGTTTCTCAATAGGCAGAACCTGCTTCTTTCTTTAAGAGTGAGAGAAAATTTTTCCAATTACAGTACCCGTTTCTGCAGTATTGCATTCTTCTCGGAATTATCTAAATAGTGGCGCTATTTGTTTATGAGTTGAATAAATTTAAGACCCCGGAAAACTGGGGTGATAAAGTGGAAGGGATCCCCCTTAAACCCCACTAATTTTAAAGGAACTGTTGAAGTGCTTATTACTTCAACCATTTTGCAGGAAAAGGGAGGGATGTTAATGGAATGCGCATTTACACAGTTATAAAATGGGATGGAACGGCTCTCATCTTTGGCTATGCATTCAATCTTATTGCCAACTCGCCGAACCAGTTTTCGCAAAGTGAGATCGGGAAGTAAATTATTGTCTTTTAGGGCCGCAGCTCCCAGGACCACTGGGGCTGGCATCATTTCCCCTGGGATTATTAAGAAAACAACGGGTTTAGTGAAAAAATTACTATTAAAAAAATATAATGGAACTTCTATGTAGGAATCCACTAAGACCGGGTGGTCACGGGCTAAACCCCTAACAGCGTGGATACCAATTTCTGAGGAAGGTTTAATAAGAAAATTTAATTGTTGGGGAATCGATTCGGTACTGACCAAACTAACCCCAGCTCCGCTATCAATCATACAACCCTCAAACCCAGAGCTCTTTGGTTGAAATGCTACAGAAACAATTAATGGATCAGTGGTGGAATATTTACAGTTTACTGTTACCGTACGTAAGCTACTATTTAATTCTTTTGGACATTCATTCGGGGATATGGAACCCTTTATTAATTCAGAAGCGTTCACAGGATTGGAAACTACAGGAGATGTTTGTTCTACCAACAAAGTGTCATTCGAAGGATTAATGACTTGGGTATGTAGTGGTGAGTCGGTTTCTTTACTCATCTCCATTGGTTGACTCACTTCCGTGGAGATTGATAGTTTAAAGGAGGTAAAGGAGGAGATGCCGATGGAGTTTCATCCATGCCTCTACACCTGCCCTCTAGGTGGGATTTCTGGCAATTAGGGCATGGATCTAGGAATTTACGAGGAGGTAAAGGACGCTCATCATGCTGACGTGAGGTCGCTTCATTTGGTGGAGGAGATTTTCTGTAATATACACTTTTGACAACAGCACCGGAAGGGTGTTCGTTAGGTAACCTATTAATAGGCGTGTTCTGGGCATTTTGTGCTTGTCTGGGGGGAGTTCGTTGAGGACAATTCATCCCCGGGTGAGGACCACCACAAAAGGGACAAACAGCCCTGCGAATTTTCTGGGGAGAAGACGATAGTGATCGGCGTGACCTGCAATCAGCCCTTAAATGGCCTTTTTGCAGTAGCCACAAATACCCAGATATTTGTAGCATTCACGCATTTCATGACCGACCTTTTCGCAAAAATCACATAACATTTTTTTGCGATCCTCCTGATCGGTGTATGTTCTTTCGCGATTTGAGGGTCGGTTATTTTCAGGTGGAGAATTACGATGAGAAAGATCGCGAATAGGTTGACGACCACCGCGATTGTTTAAAGAAGAGTTGTGATAGGTTATGTTCTTAGAAGAATGTAACTTTTTAGAAGTTGTATGAGTGGAAACCTTAGAAGGGTATTTAGTATTTTGAGTTTTCTTTACTGAATGTTCTGTGTTCTGGGGACATGTAAATGGAAAATTTGAGAAACCTTTGTTATGGGTGTATAGGAAATCAGCATACCCCACGATATCTGACCAGGGTGTACGCCAAATTTTTGTTGAGCTTCATACATTTTTATGTATTTCTCCTAACACCTTGTTCTATGTCTTGCGGAAGGGCTACATAAAAAATGCATTTCGGAGAGAATTCGTTCCAACTCATGTCTAACCATGGTTGGCATGACTAGCAGGACGTGTCTAGTCTGTAGGGCAAACAAACGATATTACCTCATTTTTGTTAACGGCGGGGCAGATTGAAATGTATGAAATAGGGATTCCTTCCTTTTTCTTCTCCTCCTCCTCATACCATTGGATGAGGGTCTTTCTAACAGAGAAATTAACTCTATCATCTTTGGTAACAAGATAATAGACATAAAGGAAGTGACCGTCAAGTTGTCGCCGAGAAATTTAACCATTTTGATAGTCTGTGGGATAATGAGTGCAGTACAGCTTCAAAATCCGTTAAAATAAGTTAAGAAATTATTACCAGTTTCTAGTGTATATGTACCAGGGTCTACCCCTTTAAGATTATGTGAATTCTTGAGTAAGGAATTCAAGTGTAAAATGCTTTCTTCCATCTTATCGATTTTTTGTTTATGATGGGCCTGAGTACAGATCAAAGTGTTTTTTTCGTTCTTGAATTAAGAATTTTGGTATCAATGGGAATTATACTTACCCGTTACGTGGGGTACGACTTTGATTTATGTTGCATGTGGGTTTGAACGATGTGAATCCTCAAAATTTGTAAGAAGAATTGATGTGATGGTTGAGGACCATGTAAGTTCTGTGAATATTGTGATGGGTGACGACCATTTTGGGAATCGATACTGTGGGGATAACAATGTTTTTGAGAAGTATGGTTACAGGCGAGTAAATCCCGTATTTGAACTAAAGAATTAGTTTCCTCGATGCGATGGGAAAAATCAATCAAAGTAGTGGATAGGATCTCTGGACTCTGCTCAGTGGATGCATTGAGTGATCAACATTTATTATTGTCACTACGGGGAACGCTTTTTGCAGTCATTTTTATAAACTGGAGTTTATAGTTTTAATACAATATCAAGGAGTTCTTTCAATCTCTTTCAAATTCATTCAAATTTAAGAAAGAAGAATACTCATATATAACTTTAAAGAATATTAAGACAGTCAGGGAGAATTATGAGAATAATGTCTTTTAATTACTGTTTTGTGAGGTTTGACAATGAGTGATCTAAAATCACAATCCAGTGGCCAGGCAAAGCACGAACAAGACAGATTGTCCCTGTTCGGGGCGCCACTTTTTATTTTCTGGTATTTATGTAGTGGAGAACCAAGTGACGAGGCATGAAATATATTGTCACTTGACTCCAGTAGAAAGTATGTAAATTATCGAGTTAAAAAATAATTAAACAAGTGAGAAAAGAAAAAGAAATTAAGTATGATCTACCTGGAGGAGATATGTTAACAAAGCGGCAATCGGCTTTAATTCTAAGTCAGGATAACAAGAAAAGGGACCACCGCCTTGTTCCAAGATTGCTCCTTGAACTTTGGCTAAAGGTAGATCACTTATAACGTAGAGAAGTAAAAGGGAAGAGAATTGGGGGGTGGAGGGGAAAAAGAAATAAAAGATAGCTTTATTATCCATAATACTTTTACAGCAGTAGAAGGTAATGTTAAACATTAAGATAGATATATTAATTCCATATATACTTCCAAGTAGTAGAGGTAATTTAATACATCACAGTATCCGGGATAGAGTAATGGGATAGCCAGAATATATGAAGTCAATTGGACTCCCGTAGTTTTATGGAGTATATTTACTTAGTAGCTTTATACTATTCCTTAAACCTAAAACCGCAAATAATCAAATAATTATTTTATTAGAATGTGGTTGAGAAGGTTCCAGATACAAAATGTATGGAATTGTGGAACAATCTCAATGTAAACACGAGGGGCTTAGTCAAAATGAGAAGGGGAATTTGACTAAATCTAGGTATAAACTTAAGAGTTTAAGAAGTGTCTTGAGTGAAGATCAAGACCTGACTTTAAAATCAAGTCCAAAAACAAAAATGCCTTGAGTGAAGATCAAGCAGAAGTGTCTTGAGTGAAGATCAAGACCCTATTTTTAAAAAGTTGTTTCAATGGCACTTGGTAGTGCAAAAGTCTTAGACCCAAAACTAAAACTGTCTTGAGTGAAGATCAAGAAACAAATTTAAATTACAAAATTTAGTTATGACCATTGATTAAAGAATTAAATTAAGGTACTATTATATTAAATTAAACGATCTTACCCTATCAGCAGTATGTCGAGGAGGGGTTTTGTTGGAGGATGATTTGGAAATTCACTGTAATCAAGGTTTGATAAATCCTATGGGAAATCTTGGGTAAGAACTGGAATCAAAGGAATGAGGTGAGTACTTTCATGCATGTTTTAACCCACAATCAAGAATGTGAAAGAATATCAACTACTAACCTGTGATTACTCTAATCATATGTATATGGAAGTGTCCCAATATTCATAGGTACATCAGTGGTTATGTGGTTATGACCTCATATACTAACTGTTATATCAACTTACATAAATACTTGGGTAAGCGTTCAAAATATAAAATATGTTAAACATGAACTCATTAGAATGAATACTGAAAAGGGAAATACTGTTTTAGTTACCCATATAAAAACAAAAGAGTAAATAATACAAAAACAAAAAATAATATCCATATGCAATCCAACATTAATAACTGAATGTACTATCTTATTCTAAGAATAAGAATTCCATTCTAGGTTTTGGTCACATTGTGAAACTAATATAAGAAATACATTTGGACCCGACTCCACACTCACCGCTGTTAACATATATATTATATATAAGTATAATTATATATAATATAATAATTATATAATATATATATATATATATATATATTATAATATATATATTATTATTAATATAATATATGGCAAAATTTTAAGGGCTCGCTGTGACTGAAAACAAAGATTTTAAAGGAAAAGGTGAAATTAAGTGGTGTGTGTGAAATGTGTGCGTGCTGGTGGAAAGGAATGAGAGAGGAGAGAAGGAGTTCAATTTTGATGAGTGACCTGTGGTACAAAACTATGGTAGACTTTGTGTGTGTGAGTCCTACAATTCTAATGCTGTAAATTTAAAGTTTGAAAAGGTTTCAAAGTGTGTTGGTGTGACGTATATTGGTCCATCTGAGGGAAATTGAAAGAGAGTATCGATTTTTTGGGATTAATTTGAAATGATGTTCTGGATGGGGTGAGTAGGGATGCTTTAGATTGATAGTGTTGGGACCTGAATGGTTGGATATGTCAAAAAAAAGATGGTATAACAGGGTGGTTTTGGGGTGGGCGGGGCGAGAATGAGAATGGTAGGAAGGTGATGATTTCTGTGAAGAGAGAGGTTGTTTGTAAGTAAACTTTCTTTAAACACAAGATTCTAAGTATGACTAAGTTGTGTAGTAGAGAGTATCGAAAGTGAAAGTTATGATTGATTTTGTGTTGGTAAAGAAGGAATGTTTGAAGTATGTGTTGGATGTTAAAATCAGTGAGGGTTTAGAATGGGATTATCGATCATATGTTGTTCTATGTAAGAATTAATGTTAGTGGGGCTTGATGAGAGGAAGGTGATACGAAAGGAAGTAGTAAAATTAAGAGTGAAAGTATAAGTGAGCAAAGAATAAGGATAAGTCTGTAAGAGCGCTCGCTAGTAAATCGTTGAATGTGAACAAGTTGATACTGAACAAATCTGGGGCAAATGAAGAAAGCAATTGTTAGTGGCAAAGGAAGTGTGTGGATGTGCAAAGTAGGAAGTAAGAATGTTAACAGCGAATGTTGGAATGAAGAGGTGATAAAAGCTGCTTAAAGTGTAAAAAAGAAGCGTGTTGAATTACTAAAAGCAAAGAATGAAGATTCAAAAGAAAAGATGCTTGGAATTATATAAGAGGAAAAAAAAGAAAGTACTAAAAGGTGTATACGTAGGAAAAACAGAGGTAAATGAACAGTTTGTGGAAGGAGGATGAATGAGGACATACAAGGGAAATAGGAAGCTCTTCTGGAAGAAGCGCGAAAGGTTAAGAATGAGAAATAAGGGAATTCTGCTTAGAATAATGAATAGGGATGGTGCTTTTGTAACTCATGATGAAAAGGATGTGAGGGAGTGTGGAAAAAACACTTTGAAATCTGCACAATTATTAAACAGTAATGATGAAGTGTTAGTGAATGTGTGTGTTTTGATGGTGCAAGAAGGATAGGTATTTTGGGGATGCGGTTATTAGTAAGGAGGAGGTAATGCGGTAGGGTGAGAAAGTTGAGAATGGTGTAAATCTGCAGGTATAGATGAAATTATAGTTGAATATGATCAAGACGCGGAGCTGAGATCGCGCTGATCTGATTAGATTTGGAAGTTGTTAATAAAGCGTTATAGAGCGCACCATACCTAGTTCCACAGCGGATGAGGAGAGCGTAATATACCTTGTATAAGGTAAGGGAGAAACAAGGAACTGTAGAAATTATAGGGAATAAGTTATGAGCTTGTTAGAGAATATATGCTGGTTATTGTTCGTCGTTAAGAGTGGCGTTCGAGTGGACTGAGGGACTGAGTTGGGAAGAAACAAGCGTGCGTTTAGTGAGTGGTAGGAGGATGTGATGGATAAAATCTTACATGAAACCAATGATTGAGAAAATGAGGGAGAAGAAGAATAAATTATATTTAGGTTTTATGATTTACAACAGGCGTATGATAGAGTAAATAGGGAAGCCTTATGGCAGGTATAGTGAGTTATGTGTTGTGGTAGGACTTACTGAATGAATCAAAACAAGTCAGTATGACGATAGTGAAGTCGTGGTAAGAATAAATTGTCTGGCAATGGTGTATTGGTTATAGGATTAATAGCGATGAGACAGGTTGCTGTTTTCTCCTTGGTTATTCAATGTGTATATGATGGGGTTATGAAAGAATTCAGAGGTGGGGATGGCAGAAAATGGTGTTATAATGATGGAGAATGGAGAAGAGTGGAGGGTGCCCTACCTATGTGTCTGAGTTTTTGTTCTGTGTGGCGAGTCTGAAGAGAGTTAGAGGATTGGTGGAGAGATTGGCAGGGTATAAGGGGTTTAAAAGTGAACGTAGATAAGAGAAAGTATGGTTGTGAGTGAGACAGTCCTCAGTGTGAAGTTATTGTTAGATGATGAGCAGCTTGAGCAAGTGTCTGAGTTTAATATTTAGGGTATGTGTGCACGAGAACGGGAACGGACGTTGCAGAGTGTAGTAGGGAAAGTTGTGAATGGCAGGAAGGTGGCTGGTGCAATTAAATCGGTTTGGTGAATGTAATAGGACTAAGTCTTGAGTGCGCGGAGAGTCTTACATGGGGATGTTGTACCTGTTATTGTATGTAGTGAGGACATGGTCTGGAATAAGAAAGTATAGATCCCTAAAGTTCAATGTGTTCAGATGGACAATCTTTAGGCATGCTAGGTGTGAAAAGAATTTAAAAAAATGAGGAATGAACTATTAGAGAGTGGCTGTGGGAAGAAAGGGGTAAATGAGAAATAAATGAAAGTATGTAGCAGTTTTGTCATCGTTGGAAAGATGAATGAAAAGTGGTTGGTTTAAGGCGGAGTGTATATTGGAGGTGTGTTGGGAACGAACCGGCTGGGAGACGAAGAGAAAGTGGATTGGTCAGTAAAGCAATGTCTGAAGGAGAGAAATGTGAGTTTGGCAGAGGCGAGAATAAGGTGCATGATAGGAGAGAATGCGGGGTTTGATGGGCATGGTTGTGGCCCAACCTGGGCCAAGGGATGACCCTTACATTGACGATTTACAATAGTGGAGGGGCCGTCGCCGTCCTATGATGCTCTAGGTGGGATTTCTGTCTGGTGACTAGTCTCAGAATTAATGGTACAGAGGGGGCGTAGCTGGGCTTTCTTTTCGACGCGTTGTCATGTTCTCCACTGCTTTTCTTTTCCGATGCTTTACAGTGCACCTTACCCCCAATCTTGGGCAAAGAGGAAGTCAGAAGAAGAAAGTAAAGAAAGTATATATATATTAATATATATATATATATATATAATATAGTATATATATATATATAGTATAATATATATAATATAATATATATATATATATAAATTATATATATAAATACTATATTAATTATTATATATATATATATATATATATATATATATATATATATATATATTATATATATATATTATATATATATATATAATATATATAAATATATATATATTATATATATATATTAATATATATATATATATATAATATATTATATATATATATATATATATATATATAATTTTTTTGCAGGCTGGGACTGAAGGAGGATATGTTTGCATATTTAACATATGTGAAGAGGGGCTTATGCATAAAAAAATACTTAACAAACAGAATAGTAAGTACCGTACCTTAATGGTATTTAAACTGTTGTATCAAAATTCCAGATATTTCTGTTAGGAATTTTTCCTCTGTGGATGTTCAAAAACATATTTTTGGAGAGATGCCTAATTGATATCTTGTATTTAAAAATGATATCAGAATTTGTCCATTTAATCCACTCAAATTTATTCATCCAATTAACATTTAATTCAAACTTATTCTCCATTTCATTTTGTTCCATTGCAATCTCTGCACCGAGTGGTAGATTTACGTACTGTGATATGCAATAGTTTTGGAGTGTATTAATTTTTTAAAAATAAGTTTTAAGTAAAGGGGAAATAGAGCTGCCTGATTTTTTTTTTTTTTTTTTTTTTTTTGAATTTGTTTGTGATTCAAATATTCATTTACTTATTCTATGCTTTAAAAAAACTAAAAATAATAATCAGTTTAGTTAAATAAAAGTTAAATTAAGAAATCTGATCAAGGTGAGGGAATGTAGTGATATACAAAATAGCTGTTTTTTTTTTTTTTTTAATTGTTTGTTGTTGGCATCTACTTATTGCAATATCAGTAAATGGCCCTAGGCACCACATTTTGTATTTTAATATATTGTTTTATATAAACTTAATGACTTGCGGATACTGATTTATCATATGTCAACTAGAGTACAGATTTGTATAAAATTTTGAGAAATGGAAATAGTGATAGATTTGTTATACACAAAGTGATAAGGTGACGACATTGGAATGATAGCTGTCGAATTACAAGTACAAAATTATTTAAAGTTATGCAATACTGGTAAATAATACATTTAATTACCTTAGTTATATTTGATATCGACAGAAAAAAATTATCACAAGTCCTATTGAGTTGCTGTAGGCGAAAATGTCTGGCGAATGTAAGAACTTATGTTGGACAACTTGATATAGTTTTACAGATATTGTTGTTTTTTACTCTGGGTTTTCCTTAAATTACATACCTTTTTTAGTTTGCTTGGTAATGAATTAATTGGGCATGTTAATTACTATTATTATTATTATTATTATTATTATTATTATATTATTATTATTATTATTATTATTATTATTATCATTGCAGATAGAATTTTGAGTCTTGGATGGGGCGCAGATAATGAACATATTGTTACTGGTTCAATTAATTTTGTTCACCTCATCTCAGTGGAAACTGAAAAGGTTTGTGATTGTACTTTTATTTTTATCTACCAAATATGAAAGCGTTATCCTTGTTAAATTGCTAGTATTTATAAATAAAAAGTTTTAGTCCTTATTCACATAAAAAAACACGCGGGCCTGAGTTAAAACACCAACCAAGAAGGTGGTATTAAAATTTTAGCATAGCGGTCCCTAGAAGTATTTGCTGAGAAGTTTTTAGAAACTCTGCATTAGAATAATATATATATATATAAAAATTAGACTCACCAGCTGAAAAATATTCACCATAAGGGGCTCGAAATATATATATTATATATATATATATTATATATATATATATATATATAATATTTAACAATATATATAATATTAATATATATATATATATATATATATATATATATATATATATATACGGTAAATATATATATATATATATATATATATATATATATATTATATATATATATATATATATATATATAATATATATATATATATATATATATATATATATATATATATATATATATATATATTTATATTCTTTCTTTTCTTTCTTATCCTTCCTATATTTTCCCAAGGAATGGGATAGTAAGGTGCGTAACGAGCATCGGAAAAGAAAAGCAGTAGGAAAACATGACATAAGTCGAAAAGAAAGCCCAGCCTTACCGCCCCCTCAGTACCATTAATAAGTGAGAACCTTGTCGCATTCAGAAAATCCACCCTAAAGCTTCATGGACAAGGATGGACCCTCATTATGGTAGATCGTCAATGTAAAGGTTCATCCCTTGGCCGGGCCACAACCTTACCCCCTCACAATCCCCCGCCATTCACTCCTGTTTATACACC